>APFE030371052.1:46665-61897 GCA_000404065.3 Pinus taeda | reverse complement strand
AATCTTCATTTAACAGCAAAACAGATCTCCTAAACCAAACTTCTCCGACTATAGATCGCGAAGCTAAGACACCAATGTCCCAAGAACCAGAAGAGATGAAGGAGATGCAAGACGAAGGAAGTTGGAAGACTGTAGAGAAAAGAAAGAAAGCTACAACACCAATCTCGCCAAGAAAAACGAGGAGCCAGACAAGTAAAGATTAAGAAAATTGTAGGTCCGATAGACCAATTTGGTCTCAGTGGACGTTAACCACCATCATCATCATCATCATCAATTATTAATAGTCATAAATAGTTGGTATTTAATATATATAATTATATATATAATTATTAATGTGATTGATATAAGCTATTTAACTATATTAACCACATTGGAAAATATGATTGTATATATGCTTCATATACATTTATCAATTTTACTAATATATATGAGTATATAATTGTTACTAATATAAGTATATAATTGTTAATAATATAAGTGTAAAAAGTGATTTTGAAAGTATTAAAAAATTTAGCCTTTAGATAATCCAGCATGCAGATTTTCAAGGACTTTTTTTTCTTTATGAACTACTGTTTAGGTTAGGCATTGTTTCCTTGCTTCTTAGCTCCTATGATGTTCTATATACTACACTCTTTCTTTGTTCTTCCTCACATAGACATAGTTTTGTCGCCCTTGTCAAGGGCAACTGCAAATTGTATTTGAATTACGTAACTTTTCATTTCATTAATGAAAAATGTCTTTGTTTCTTGTCAAAAAAAATAATCTAACCTGCATTGAGCAAAGTAAAATATTTGTACACATTAAGTTCAACTAATTTAAGCAGCAAATCTATGACATTACACTCAAATTCAATAGGAATTCAGAACTGTACAACCATTGACATGACGAAAGCAGGGAAGCAGGTCGAGTTCTGATTACTGACCTATTTATAACCATGATTGATAAAGGGATAATCCCATCGTTCCCATGCTTATATATATATATGTATATATATAATAACTAACTTGCTGACTTTTTTTTTCTGCGTTCTGGTCGATCAAGTTCCAAAGAAAACAAAGATCAAAATAGATAGAATCCTTACAGCAGCTTATTCTGGGGGTTCATTTTTACATTCTATGGTTGACTATAACAATAGTGCCGTTAATTTCGCAATCCTCAATGCTGAAATTTGTAGAAAATTCTGGTGGAGGTAAGGGTGGATCGAAGTCTAACGATATATTGGATGTGTCCATGTCCACACTGTCAACGCTCAGGAGGAGGTCTTTAAAGAGCTGATCAGAGTAATGGTCTCTACGCGACTCTTCTTGCGGTCTAACGGCTATTGGCTTTCTTAGGGAACCAGAGTTCATTTCAGCTCCCTTTTTGTTTGAAACTGTCTCTTTCATGGTACCAAAACGTACGGTTTTACTATTGCTGATATTATTCTCGAGCACTTGTTTTTTGCACATATCAGTGCTCCAGTAATTCTTGATGTCATGGCCAGTACGCCCCGGCAATCGTCCTGCTATTAACGACCAGCTGCAAACACATAAAATAAAACAGTGTTTTCTATATTGGTTACTTTGAACGTTTGCAATACGAAATTTAGATGGAAGCACTTACATATGTGATGCAAAGAGAAAAAAAGAAACACATGTTCATATTCGTCTACGATTTATTGCACCGAGAAGCGTGTTGATCTTTCTTTTTTTCCACGGTGGGAAAACATTACAGACCTAACCGTTTTTTTTTGGGGTTTATAACCAACGTTAGCACTTTCATTAGTTCAGAATTAGGATCTTCCATGCTTATTATTAATTATCCTATTATCCTTAAAGCAGTGAACTGATTAAGAACTGTTTTATCTAATATTGACGTATATACTAAACAAAACCAGTTTCAACGCATTTCAAAAAGTTGACACACGTGTTTCATATTTTTCACAATATGCAGTATATATGGATTTATTTGACATAAATTGATATAAAATTAAATTCCCTTAGTTTTGAAGTCGAAAAATGGAATGCAGAGGTGTCCCATTCGTTTGTGGCTATCTGTAGTTTTTTAAAAATGCTTCATGAATAATTAGTAACAGACAGATTGAATTTTTGATGTAATTACTAATAATTAATATAAAATAACGTGTAAGTAAAATAATTATTTAACTAATTTAAAAATAATGTATAAGGTCTTGAAATTCTGTTTCATTGTTAAATTAATAATAAATTCAGAGAAAACATAAAGGTTCCTATGAAAATTAAACACTATTCAAAAATTTGTGGCTATGTGTAGTTTTTTAAAAATATTTCATGAATAATTAATAACAAACCGATTGAATTTTTGATGTAATTACTAATAATTAATATAAAATAATGTGTAAGTAAAATAATTAGTTAACTAATTTAAGAATAATGTATAAGGTCTTGAAATTCTGTTTCATTGTTAAATTAATAATAAATTCATAGAAAACATAAAGGTTATGAAAATTAACCACTATTCAAAAATTTGTGGCTATGTGTAGTTTTTTAAAAATGCTTCATGAATAATTAATAACATACCGATTGAATTTTTGATGTAATTACTAATAATTAATATAAAATAACGTGTAAGTAAAATAATTATTTAACTAATTTAAGAATAATGTATAAGGCTTGTTTCATTGTTAAATTAATAATAAATTCGGAGAAAACATAAAGGTTCTCATGAAAATTAAACACTATTCAAAAATTTGTGGCTATGTGTAGTTTTTAAAAAATACTTCATGAATAATTAATAACATACAGATTGAATTTTTGATGTAATAATTAATATAAAATAACGTGTAAGTAAAATAATTATTTAACTAATTTAAGAATAATGTATAAGGTATTGAAATTCTGTTTCATTGTTAAATTAATAATAAATTCATAGAAAACATAAAGGTTATGAAAATTAATCACTATTCAAAAATTTGTGGTTATGTGTAGTTTTTTAAAAATGCTTCATGAATAATTAATAACAGACAGATTGAATTTTTGATGTAATTACTAATAATTAATATAAAATAATGTGTAAGTAAAATAATTATTTAATTAATTTAAGAATAATGTATAAGGTCTTGAAATTCTGTTTCATTATTAAATTAATAATAAATTCACAGAAAACATAAAGGTTGAAAATTAAACACTATTCAAAACCATTCATTATGTCTAATAACATATAAAGAAATTCCTATTAAGAGGAATGTCATGTGTTTTCACATGACCATGGATTGACATTATAACTTAGTTACACTATAGAAACGATCACAACAAAAAATATGTCTTCTTCCATTTGTACGCATAATATCTTTGTATTGGTTTGGATTCAAATATTTATAGAGAAAATTCAGAACCAACTGTTATGCCTCTATACTAATAGGTGTCATATATCATGATTGACTTGATGAGCTATGTAATATGTTCATACTTTTACTTGTTGTAAAGGTTTTCAATATTTTCAAAAAATCATAAAATTTAAAAAATGTAAAGAGGGTATACCTTAAAAGAAAAATCAAAGGGTAAAAAGAATAAAAGATGGTCAAAAAATGAAAAGAAAGTGAACCTTACCAAAAAGAAAGAACAAGAAAGTGTGCAAGTCTAAATGCCACTAATTTTTTACTTTTGTATAATAAACAATTGTATACATTCTATCACTTATGCCACAATTCATGAATAGTCAAACAGTTTAAGTTTGGCTAGTTCATTTTTCAATTTCATGTTGTAGAAATAGAGAATAAAGATCTGACCAAACAGTGTAATCTTGGCAAATGAGTAGTTAGGTAGAGTGAAAAATGAGCTCGACAGTTTAATCTAAGCCCTTGGATATAATAAGGTTAGATTTAGATAGACATTACCATGTAAAAGAAAAGAAATTTTGATAAGGGTTTGTTAGTGTAGGTGCACCCTAATAAAAAAGTAAAAATACCAGGATAAGTAGGTATGGTAAGTAGATGATGGTTGCAAAATAACATGTGGTGAATGATGAGTTCAAATGTATAAATATTTTAATTTGAACACAGGGCAATGGCATATAGCACATGAAAGACATATCAAGCAAACAAAGTCAAAATAATTAACTCCTCTACTAATTTCCCTAAAAAGTTTCACTAACTTCCCCTAAGTGCCAACATATTTAATAAATTTGAGGGGCTCAAAGCATTTCTCTAACTTTTGGAGGGACCGGACCCTCGACCCAATAATTTGTAATGCCTAAGTACTTAATCCCATTCATCAATATCATATCCCTTCATAAATCATTTATTCCCCTTCATAAGTTTTTTCTCAAGTAAAATCCTATTTTACTTAGGGAAATGAAAACATTTTCTATTAAAACCTTCATTTCTCACTTAGCCTAAGTATCAATACACATATCAAATGTTTTATACTTAGTGTTTTTTCGTTCATTATGTCATATTAACTACTAACTTATATTAATATATAAATCCTCTATGAAAATCTACCCATTCTCGTATTACTTTAAACTATGTAAAAAAATCCCAAAATACTATATATCTCGCCCCTTTGGTTAAAATATAACCATAATACATTAATAACTGGGATTAATGAGTTAATCAGTAATACATTAAGAACTCTGACCCTCTGCCACATTAAAAAGGGATTAATTAACCCTCATGGTTAATTAATAGCCTTCTTGACCAATCCTGACACCCCCGATATGATTAAAAGCTCTTAATTATATCGAGCCTCCTCTCATTAAACTCACATCATTTCACATCCTTTAATAGTCGTCCAATCAAGTCCTTGAGATCCAACAACTATTGCACATATCGCACAACCCTTTGCGACCGCACGTTAGCGCATGTTCATAAAGCAGTTTTGTGCACAATACCTCCACCACATGTCATTCGTTCTATGGAATCACTGGCTTGAAGCCAAATACCGCCCCTCCCCATAAGTGATGTGATACAAACCACTTACTGCCTCCAAACTAAATGAAAAACCATTATGTCGTTCATCTGCTGTCGTCACCCGTCCAAATCCGGAAACTTGCCAATCCTTGATTTTGTATATAAAAGAAATAAATCATTTTCATTGTTATATTCTGTAAACCTGTACGCCCATGCAAACAAAACGACGAGGTCAACCAGCTTGAGCTTTCAGCCGCCAACCTGCTCCAAAATTTATAGCCTACGCCGCCCAGAGCCATTTAGCCACACTCGGTATCTGCATCTGGTTGCGTGTCCCACAAAAGCAGGGATTTAACATATTCCGACAAAAAACCCTGCAAATACTTGCTTTTCACTACAAATTAACTAAAAAGGCCAAAATTCACCATAATTCTGTTATTACTTTTGTCATTCAAGTTCTCCAGACCCTCTTCTTTACTTATTTTACAAAGAAAACCTTAGTTTCCTTTCTGAATCCACAAGAACCAGAATGGAAACCCTAGTGGCTCTAAACATTGCACCCATTAACGCCCCTCATCATGATTTAGACTATCTCCCTCTAGCAGATAAGGATTTCCAAGTAAAAGACTTAATTACTGATAAAGACCACCTCAAAGTATTTTGCCAATGCCGAGATAACCACTTAAATGGCTATGATGTCATGGGACTGTGGGAATCCAACCTCCCAATGTACTTTCTCCCCTGTGTGCATGTTTTTCCAGACATAATCCATCAGTGCCATGCAAATTATGACCCCAACCACAGAGTAATCATATCTCCCAACCAAACAGTCCTCTTCACAATAACTATTGAATCAATCGATGAGGTGTTGCAATTTCACCCCATTCAAGCCCTCACTCCCATTTTCATTGGGAATTTACTTGAGAAATCAACCAAAAGTCCTAACCTTAACTCAATTGCCTTTGCCAAACTTTCATACTAAAGGAATATTAGACTACAAATCCCCCTCCTTATGGGTCTGTTTTCTTCACAGATATGGATAAAATCATAGGTCATATGATATCTGTAGTCAGAAGATTCAACACTAGTGAGTATGTAGATGAGTTGACCTTAGTGTTGATGTCTCTCTTTACCCTTGGACAACCCCCTGCTGTCAAGTATGATTATGCCTCATTCATTGCTGATAAAATTCATGACCAACTCATGAGACTAGAGAATGAAAGGGTTTTCAAGTATACCACCTTCATATATCACCTCATACTCTACTATCATTCGGAAAAATTCCCGTTCTCTGTTAAGAAACTTGAGACCAGAGGTAATCCAAGGTCTGTCTTCTTTTGGACTTCCATTTTCCATAGATCCTCATCTTGCCCTTATTCATATAGTGAGTTCAATGATCAGTTTGTCCACCCAGCAACTACCTTGCTAACAGGGATTTCTCCTCCCAGGATCAGTGATGATATCAAAAGGATCCTTCAGGTCTTTAAACAGTACAGAATGGGTGACTGGTATTTATACTAGAATCATGCAGAGATTAGGGTATATGGGTGTGAGTTTTCCCCATTCAATCTATCTAAATATGTTCCAATGAGACTGTTTACAATGGAATATTATAGACAGATAATAAACTCGGATTTGATTCATTTTACCAAGGCTAAGAAGAAAGCACAACTAAGGGTCAACGATCACTTAGGCCCTTTTGTCTATAACACTAGGGAAGTATGGAAAGCAGTAGAGCAAATTCTAGAAGATCATCTAAAATTAAACAAAAGTTTTAGTTGGACTCCATATGACCCCCACAATTTCATCTGTGATAGAAAATGAAAAGTAGACTATCACCATACTTGCATCACAGAATTCCAGAGACTGAACAATTTGCTAATATGGATGAATGGAGGGAAGGGACGCTAGTAGAAACATATAGTGAGCAGGTCAATATAGAAAATGTAATGAAAGATCTTGAAAAGACACTTGACCTAGACTCTTTTGGACAAGAACAATTTGAGACTTCTCAAAAGTTAGCATGAGGGATTAGTGCCTCAACAGTTGATACCTCTCAAAGGCACTCACAGGAAACCAGTGCACCACTTTCAGAGACATCACAAGGAAGAGAAAAAGAGACCAACACTTAAGCAACAAAACAATCAACCATGTCAAAACAGCCTGGAACTTCTCAAGAACGGGCTCAAACATAGGCCCATCTAACTCAAACCAACACAAGAGAGCCCCTAATTTTACAGACTCCTCTGAATGAGGAAAGGAACTAAAAGAGAGACAGGGAGGTAGCTACCCATACTAGTGGCCTATCAGACCAGCCTGGTGCTAAGAGGCACAGGCTAAATCCTCATTTAGAAGAGGAATTTTTTGAGGAAACTATAGAGAGCTAGAGGAAAGAAGGTGCGAACAATCAGCGGACATTTCCAGTAGGTGGAACACCTTTTAGCTCACTGAGACAGGAATTGGAAAGGAAACAAAGTGTTGAAGTGTCATCCTTTAGGCCTTCGGGAAATGAGAACCTAGATATTAAAAGGAAACTCAAATAAATAAAGGCTAAAAATGAACCATTAAGGATCCAGGTGTACAATTAGTATTTAAAAATGGCTTCTACCAATCAGAATAGGTTGATGTCAGCTTATGACATCAAGGAGGGCAAAATGCAAATGAGCTTCTTCAAGCCCAAAGTACAACAACCTCAAACAATTGTAGATTACTTTCAAATAGATTTTGAGGTCATGGCAAAGCACATTCATTCCCTGGATCAAATTGAGTTACATATGAAAAAAAGGAAAATTGTGTATTCAAAATTGAATAGTAAAGCCATGATGTCCCAAAGATTAATAAATTCTTTGAATAATACAACTACTTAGTTGCAGCTGGAAAAATCCTCTTCACATGCTAATGATAATAGAATTCAATCATTGGAGGAGTTGGTTATTGGACTAGGTCATAACCCAAAGGATGTAAAGGCAACAAAAGCCTTAATAAAGAAAAAGGATGAAGACATAGCTGCCTTGAGAAAACAGTTAAAGTTGCCACAATCAAGACATCCACAAATTGCAGAAGTTGTTCAAAAAAAGTCTGAAAATGAGCTTATGGGCTTAGTCCTAAAGCTAAATGAACAATTGAAGGAGACTGAATAGGAATTAGAAAATTCATTAAAAGGCAAGCAAGGAGAGTCTACCTCTTAGTCTCAAAATGTGATACATGTGGTCTACACAGCAGTCCCTTCAACACTTGGAAGAGCTCTGGCAAAAAATGTCCCATTCATCACAGCAGAAGTAATTACAGGTACAGTCACAAGAACAACACCAGTAGAAAAAAAACAGAAGAAGGAACTTCAGGTTTAAGCACAAAAGAATTAATCAAGTCAATCCAGGAGATGAAACTCCAAGTTTTTGAATTGCAGAAGGTAAAAGAATAGTTTGTTACCTTAGAACAAAAATATGATCTTTCAAAAATGAATTTTTGTTGAAAAGGTAAGGGAGAATAAAGGGTTAGCACAGCAGGTAAAAACATTAGAGAAGTAACTCACCTTTGACAAGCCCTTAGCAAACATTATGAATATTCTTTGGACCAACATCACTCAGTCAATAAATGATGCTTGGCCATCAATACAAATAATTTTTGAACCGATTGATTTGGTAAAAGTAGCTCTTGAAGAAATCCAGAGAACTAAGGAAGAATTAGGAAGGAAGCCTGAGGAAGCCAGCAGGCTAATAAACTTTTTGACTATAAAAAATAAGTATTAGCTAGAAGAATTGAGTATTGAAGATAGAACCAGGACTATTCTAGAAATCAAGAAGGCATTGACTAAAAGGTCTCTGAAGTAGAATTTGGAAAGGAGATGCCATAACATGCAAGAAGAAATAAATGATTTCCTGGAAAAATTTGGCATTTTGCAGAGCAAAGGGCTTCCCATTCCTTTAGTAATTAATGACAACTTGATGAGACACATAGACTATGTCGAAAAGTTGGCTCAATATGTAGATAACAAGGCCAACTCATCAGCTAGTGCATCTACACCAAAGGCACTACCTACAGGCAGAGTTCTCTATGGCAGTCTAGAGAACCTCTTCTATGTTGAACATGAAATAAAATATTTGTTTCTAGTTCAGCGTAATTTTATCAAATACATTGATACTGATGAAATCTTCAAGAAACTTCAAAGGACTAGAATACCAAAGGAAGATTGGTGGACGGATATGATAGAAATTTTGTAATTTTCCTTAGTAAAAAAATAAATTTTCATTATTTACCAAAGTCAATTGTGGTAAGAGAGGGTGAACAATGATCAAACAGATAAAGAGTATCACAACAGGTTAAAGAATATCAGTAGGAAGATGAAAAGTAGAAAAACTAGCACATATTTACAAGGAAGACAATAAGATGTTTCATCATAGGGCCTGCCTCCAGCTCATTCACAAAAATGGGGACAACAAGCCATCAGTTCACATCTATCTTTTATATTCCAAACCATCCGTCTCTACTTTATGTAACATATAGTTAGGCTTTCTAGATTATATCTATCTTTGTTAAGAGATATTTTATTATCAAGATTCGTATAAATACTCCCTCATTTGGAGTATTGAGGGTGGATTCTTAAACATTTCTGTAAGACTGATTATTTTGGAATTGAAGTATTGTTGGACAATTTTTGTATGGCTGGCTAGATGAAGAAATAATACAAAGGACTTTTCACAGGATTTATGTGTCAGACACCAGACCAATAAGTATTCTATATATCATCTATTATTGCTTCCTTGTTTAATATCTCAATTATGTTTCATATTTGAATATTAAAATGAAAAAGTATAATTCAGAAAGTGCTTAAGTGGAATCTGTATTTAAAATCGTTTTTATTTTAAATGTTTTCTTCTAAACTATCATAGGAAAGTGATGTGGGAGCACTCAGCACCAAAGCAAGCAAACGTGGACCAGAGGATCAGAACAGAGGAAAGTCTGTTTTAAAGCAGAAAAATAGATTTAAAATGGATTTAAAGCGGATAAGTTAAAGCAGATTTAAAGCGGATAAGATGGATACAACCATGCATGATTTTTGGAGAGCTTTCATTGTAGAAAAACTAGGAGAAGATCTGATCAATCCTTCCTAATGCATCTTATATAAATGTAATGTGATAGGGTGTGAGAGATATCTGTTCTATGAGGAATTTTGTGAGTGTCAAGATGTAGCTGAGCGTGAGCTCGTTTTAAGGCTGAAATGTCGTAATTTTGTAACGGTTTGTGTAATATGTAAACCTGGGTTCAGTGTATGTGTGTATGTTTATGTGTGTTTTATGATTGAGTAATTCATGTGTTTCGAGTGTGTTAAGTTATGAAACCAGGAATTAATGAATGTGTTAACCCTGAACTGATCTCGTTACTGGGATGTTAATTAATGCAGAATTCATCTTCTTGCGGAAGGATGGTTGTCACTTCAGAGTTGTTTGCTGATTAGCCAGAGTTATTAATTCCTATACTGCGTTTATATATGTTTAAATGCTTCACAGTTTCAGGGGATAATAGATTAGATGGCATCGGAATGAAATCGACTGAAAATTTTAATAAAGGGTGTTGGCATCAAAGCATTGCCGTGGCATGTTAACCATTACTCGAAGGGGTTTTGATTTTTGTTATAAGTGACTGTTTTTTGAAGATAGTGTAGGGAAGAAATGGGTATCGAATTGTAAAATTTCGATGTCAAACTGATAAAGTCGTTGTTGAACTGATATGGTTGTGGATTGTATTATGGTTGAGCGTGGGTCTTACTACTTGGCACGTGTATCGTGTATTTGAAATGGTTATGTAGACTCTTATGTATGGATGCTCAATGGTAATGAAGATCCATGTTTTAAAATTTAAATCACTTCCATTTAGGCTTGGGGGCCCATAACCCACAGGTCCAGGATCAAGATTTTTTAAAGGAATTGGGATTTTGGGCAACCCCCAAATTCTCATTTTCATCAGTTGGTATCAGAGCAGGGAAAGGATTCCTGAGAGAAGAATGAAGAATGCGAGCAGAAGCGGAAAGAGGTATAGTTGTGTTAAAGATGGAGAGTTTATGGTCTTGCTATTGTGCAGATGGCGGCAGTTGAAGGTGAGAAGATTTGCAGCAACCTAGAGAAGGATGCCAAAAGACCGAGTGCGGAGGGCTTGGTGAGGTATCATGTAACAGAGGAGACTGTTACTGTAGAGGTTGGTTACAGCTCACAGAAAATCATGGAAGCAGTTCTAGTGAAGGAATGCAGTGGATAAAATTGCTATTACAAAGACCAGAAGCATATGACCAGGAGGTCATAAATTTTTGTGCCTCGGGAGTCTGATGCGGGAGCACTTAGCACCAAAGCAAGCAAACGTGGACCATAGGATCAGAATAGAGGAAAGTATGTTTTAAAGCAGAAAAATACATTTAAAGTGGCTTTAAAGCGGATAAGTTAAAGTAGATTTAAAGCGGATAAGATGGATACAACGATGCACGCTTTTTGGAGAGCTTTCATTGTAGAAAAACTAGGAGAAGATCTGATCAATCCTTCCTAATACATCTTATATAAATGAAATGTGATAGGGTGTGAGATATATTTGTTCTGCGAGGAATTTTGTGAGTGTCAAGATGTAGCCGAGCGTGAGCTCGTTTTAAGGCTAAAATGCCTTAATTTTGTAACCGGTTGTGTAATATGTAAACTTGGGTTCAGTGTATGTGTGTACGTTTATGTGTGTTTTATGATTGAGTAATTCATGTGTTTCGAGTGTGTTAAGTTGTGAACCAGGAATTATTGAATGCGTTAACCCTGAACTGATCTCGTTGCTGGGATGTTAATTAACGCAGAATTCATCTGCTTGCGGAAGGATGGTTGTCACTTCAGAGTTGTTTGCTGATTAGCCAACGTTATTAATTCCTAGAATGCGTTTATATATGTTTTAATGTTTCACAGTTGCAAGGGAGAATAGATTAGATGGCATCAGAATGAAATTGACTGAAATTTTTTAATAAAGGGTGTCAGCATCAAAGCATTGCATCAACACTAACCTTTAAGCCACTTATTCCTTCTATATATTGAGCTAATCTACTTTTGTTCATTCAATGAACCTTTCTCCATTCATTTCGCAGTTCTGGATTGTCTGCATGGTCACGTAAGCCACATAAAAGGTCCAAGTCTTTAATCCATGGCTGTGTACCAAGCCACTTTGTGATAACATCCCGTAGACCAGGATTACTGACTGCTAGCTATCGTTGCGTGAAAACTTTTGTCCGAAGTATTTCTGAGTGGACTTGGGATACACCAATCACATTATGGAAGGCTACAATGGATAGTGTTGCCATGCGGACAGACTTCACAGCACCTTCTTCAATTATTGACATTCGAGAAAGGCGAGCATAGTCTGATCCCATACGTTTTCTAAGATCCTCCAAGAAGAAATAATTTATGTCGTATATGATTTGTAAATGGTTATGTAGACTCTTATGTATGGATGCTCGACGATAATGAAGATCCACGTTTTAAAAGTTAAATCGCTTCCGTTTAGGCTTGTGGGCGCATAAACCACAGGTCCAGGATCAAGATTTTTTAAAGGAATTGGGATTTTGGGCAACCCCCAAATTCTCATTTTCATCATCTACACCCATGATGCCAATCATTGTTGAGGCAATTACATTTATTGCTAAGGGCAAACCTTTACATTCATTGGCTCTATGGAAATGTGCTCTAAATGATTAGGAACATGGCCTTCTATGAAAGCTACATTGTGAAACAGCTCCCATGCTTCTTCTGGGGCTAGGGGTTGTAATTGAAAGGATTTTCCTGTGTTCATTTGTCGAACCAGATCTCCATTGCGAGTAGAGAATAAAACTTTGATTCCTCTGTCATTGTCAAATTCTACTCCTAATTGTTTCAGATTGAGGGGATTCCACATGTCATCTAAAATTAAGAGAAATTTCTTGATTTTGAGATGTGTAGACAATTTCATCTTCCTCAGATCAGAATTAGAATGGAAAATAGTGAGGTCTAAATTGATTGTCTGAGCAAGACAAATCTGCAAATATATGATAGAAAACTGAGAAACAGTGATCCAAATCACTTCATCAAAAAAGCCACTAACCTTCAAATAGTTATAAACCTTTTTGAGAAATGTGGTCTTTCCAACACTGCCCATGCCCCATACACCAATTAGATCTACTTGAGGAGCATCGGTGAGCCAACTCTTTAGCTGTATCTCTACAGACTTAATCCCCAAACCCACAAAGCCGTGATTTGATGCATCTTGAAGTAATAGCTCTGTCTGATGCAGTGCGGACGTAACAATCCCTCGAGCATTATAAAACACAGACAAGTCGTTTGAAGCTCTATAAAGAGCTTCTCAAAATTTGACTTCGATTCTCTGATTTGCCTCGAGAGGTTGGGCTTACAGAGGAGGCAATCGAGGCATTGTTGTGGCCTTAGCAAGCTATCGATCAAATCTTGGGCCTTCCCAACTTCATTTTCAATCCTTCGCAAACAATTGTTCACCGTCACTGGAGGCGTCCTTTGTTGATCTTGGAATAGATTGGCAATATCTGTTAGATAAATTTGACCCTATGGCGGAGTTGAGGTTATGTCAACAGTTATGGTTAACAGTTGTGGTTTTGGGCACCTAGTATATGTGACTCATGGTATTGAGCTCATGGTGTTACATGTAGTTGAAGCCCTTAAAAGACTTGTGTATTCTCCATTGTAGGTAGCCATGGTTGAGCGGTGAAAGTTCAAGTTGTTGGCTGGCTTGGGTGTGTTTTAGTCAAGGACAATAATAGATCTATTGTTGGTTGGTTTTTCCCCAATTGGGGTTTTCCAAATAATCATGGTGTACATGGTTTGAATGTGTATTTCTTGATTTTTATATTTATTTATCTTGAACCCTAACAAGTGGTATTAGAGCTCTGGTTGGCAAGAGCCTTGGATAGCTGTTCGAAATGTTCCCATCGAGGAAGTGGTGGCGTTGGTTGAAGCAATAGCTCGTTGTACAAACTAGAAATGTCTGTTGAGTGATGGTTCGATGAGGAGCATGAAGAAAAATGAAGTCTAAAGGCTTTGCCAAAGCCTCGTTCGACGAGGAGCAAGAAGAAAATGCAAGCCCTGGGAATACTTTTTGGAAATTTAAAAAATCAAGAAAGTCGGGTTATTCTCTTTTTTTTTTTTTAGAGAAATTTGTTGAAGGGCCTTTATGGTTAAAGAAAAATTTCTATTCTGAAATAGTAACAGAATTTTTATATAAAAATTTAGTTGCAAGAGAAGGGTTAAATAGTGGGATAGGAGTCTTATAGGGTGAAATGCAAGGTTAAACTTGCAGCAGTTCAAGTTGTGTGTGGGTCAAGATAGCAACAAAATAAAAATAAAATGGAAATTTTCATGTAAATGGGTATACAATTGTAAGACCTATAAGGCATGCATACCCCAGTAAATCACTGGTAAAGTATGAATGTCCACTTCGGTGATATAGGGATGCATGTGGTGGTATGATGAAGCATGCTGAACTAGGACAACATGTGAGATTATCAAATACCCTAACATTGACTGGGTAGGGCGTGGAGGTGACTGGTGGCTAGCTTACTTGGCAGATTTGGCTAGATTTGGCCAAGGAAAACCCAAAGTCAAGTTTAAAGGGGGGATTGTTAGATAAACTTGACCCTATGGTGGAGTTGAGGTTATGTCAATATTTATGGTTAACAGTTGCGGTTTTGGGCACCTAGTATTGGTGACTCATGGTATTGAGCTCATGGTATTACATGTAGTTGAAGCCCTTAAAAGGCTTGTGTATTCTCCATTGTAGGTAGCCATGGTTAAACTGTGAAAGCTCAGGTTGTTGGCCGACTTGGCTATGTTTTAGCCAAGGACAATAATAGATCTATTGTTGGTTGGTTTTCCCCCAATTGGGGTTTTCCAGATAATCATGGTGTACATGGTTTGAATGTGTATTTCTTGATTGTTATATTTATTTCTCTTGAACCCTAACAATATCGAGTAAGAGGCTCTTCATTCGATTTAACTGCGTTTCCAGAATCTTTCTGTTTTCATCCAACTGAATCACATCATCTATTTTTTGGAGGAGTGATTAATAATCACGCTGGTTATTGTGTTGGCAATTGTGTTGGTTGCACTTCCCATGGAAAAATCCAAAGCCATGGCTACTCCACAGCACAATATCAAAATAAAAATAAAAGAGGAAGAGAGAAGAGAGTATCAGTTAACACACAGAAGAAAGTTTGAGTATAACGATAAAGGAAGACTGGAAGGTTATTGACCCCGGGTAGACATAAAATTTGTAATCATTCACACACAATATAAAAAACAATTTACTTGCATATCGAAATTTCATCTGCTTGATCCTTATATATAT
>APFE030371052.1:29302-46313 GCA_000404065.3 Pinus taeda | reverse complement strand
CATTTGCATACATTATCAAACAACTCACATCTATAGCCACATGGTTATACCATGTGGCTTTGCTGGTTTTCGCTATAAAATTATCCCGTATACAATATATATTTAGTTTCTATCTATTGGAAATAGTGTATTTAGTTTTTATATTTATGGGTAATGATAACACTTATGGTCATACCATGTGGCTTCGTGAAGAGTCATAGAGTTGTGCGAAAGTAGCTTCCCGACAGCCACCCCTCTGCTTCTCCACATAATTTTTTTTAACACGATGGAGATCTCCCAAAGTTGATCCAACAGGTAAAGAGAATTAGGGTTCGAAAGGTTTAGGGAATTCATTCTTTCATCCTGGCATTTTTCTCAACGACCCTGCCGCCCTTTCTTTGTGTTAGATCAGAGCATACATAACACACAACGGATTTATACTCAGAGACAGACAAATGGATAAACAACAAGATTACTCAATCAGAAACAATGGAATAGATAAAACAATCACTGGAGAACAGAAATCACTTTGCATTACATAACAGGCTTAAGCCTTAGCTTGCTTTCCTTGGCCAAAGAAATTACAAATTTATGGAGTCAGAAGAAGTATCTAGAATCTTGTATGTGATTCAGATGGAGATCTGAAATAATCTAGAAACTAATGGCAGTTAGAAAGATCTAGAATCCTAGAGATCTAGAAACTAATGGCAGTGTAGAAGAATTTAGAATCCTGCATGTGATTCATGAATTTGGCTTCACACTTAACATTCTCCCACTTGAAGCCAAAGAAGAGTCATCAAGCCACACTAAGTCCTACCATGCCTCTACGTAACTCATGTTTATTTCGTGGTAAAATCTTAGTGAGCATGTCAATAGGGTTCCTATCTGTATGGATCTTTTCCAAGGATAATTGTTCTTCCTCCAACACATGCCGAATCCAATGGTACTTTAAGTCGATGTGCTTGATTTTTTAATGAAATGCTGGGATTTCGCTAAGTGAATGGCACTCTAACTATCACAATGTAACACATACTTGTCCTGCTTTATTTCTATCTCTCCTAGGAATCGCTGCATCCACAACATCTCTTTACAAGCTTCTATTGTAGAGAGGGATACTATTCTTTGTAGCCTTGACACCCAAGATACTGTTGCACCCACAAATGTATACAAATAACCTGTACTGGACTTTCTGGTATCTATATCTCCAGCCATATCTGCATCTGTAAATCCTTCAAGCACAATCTCATCATGAACAAAACGTAAACAATAATGACTAATACCCTTGAGATACCTCAAAATCCGTTTTACTGCTTGCCAATGTTGTTTGCCTGGATTGGCAAGGAACCTACCCACTACTCCCACTGAATATGTAATGTCTGGTCGTGTGCATACCATGGCATACATCAAACTGCCAACTGCTGAAGCATAAGGAATCTTGCTCATCTCTTCTTTCTCCTTGTCATCACTAGAACATAATTCAATACTCAGCTTGAAGTGGGCTGCAAGAGGTGTATCAACTGGCTTGGCATCCTTCATATTAAACCTGTCAAGCCCCTTCTTGATATATTTTTCTTGTGATAGCCACAACCTTTTGTTTTTCCTGTCACACATAATCCGCATGCCCAATATCTGTTGTGCTGGTCCCAAATCCTTCATTGAAAATTTGCTACCCAAATCTTTCTTCAATCTATTGATCTTATTCTTATCATGCCCAACAATCAATATGTCATCCACCTATAACAATAATATGATATACTTTCCTTAATCATACCTCTTGATATAGACACAATGGTTAGCTTCCAACCTCTAAAAACCATGTTCCAACATGAATGAATCAAATTTCTTGTACCATTGTCGAGGTGCCTGTTTCAACCCATAGAGATTTTTCTTCAACCTACAAACAAGGCCTTCTTTGCCTTTTTCTATGAAGCCTTTTGGCTGCTCCATATAAATTTCTTCTTCCAATTCACCATGAAGGAATGCAATTTTTACATCTAACTGTTCACATTCTAGGTCTAAAGCAGCAACTAGACCAAGAATGACTCTACTGGATGACATTTTAACAACATGTGAGAAAATTTCAATGAAGTCAATACCTTCTTTTTGGGCAAAACCTTTCACCACCAACCTTGCTTTATACCTCTCCTTCTTTTTGTCACCTTCATGCTTAATCCTGTACACCCATTTGTTTTGTAGAGCCTTTCTACCTTTTGGGAGGTTTACCAACTTCCAAGTTTTATTTTCTTGCAAAGAGTTCATTTCTTCTTCTATTGCTTTCTTCCATTCTTTACTGTGCTCGACTTTACAAGCTTCTTGAAAACAATCAGGTTCACCTTCATCAGTCAACCAACTATAGTTTGAAGGAGGATACCTTTGTTAAGGTTTATGAGGCCTAGAAGATCTACGAACCAACTGTGGTGGTGCATTATCAGGTTGAATCTCCTGTAAAGGTTCTTGCAAGATTCCTTCTTCTTGTTGTTCATCATTTTCCACTTGTTGTTCTTCATGCTCCTGAATTTGTTGTTCATTTTCTTGTATTGGTGGTATGTTTTCCTGCTGTTCTTCAAACTTGTGAATAACTGTCTTGACTTCCAACTCACCTACAGTCCTCTTGAACATTTTTGACTCATTAAATATAACATCCCTGTTTCTAATAATTTTATGTTTGACTCGATCCCATAGACGATAACCAAGATCTTCATCCGCATATCCCAAAAAAATACATTTCATAGATTTATCATCTAGCTTAGTTCTATTTTCTTTGGGAATATGTAAGAATGCTTCACATCCAAAGATTTTCAAGTGAGAATAATTAAAATTCTTACCTGTCCAAACTTCTTCAGGGATACCACCATCCAAAGCTGTAGTTGGAGATCTATTTATGAGGTAGCAAGTAGTCATGACTGCCTCAGCCCAAAAATTCTTCTCCAAATCGGAATTGGACAACATAGTTCACACCTTTTCCATAATGGTACGATTCCTCCTTTCTGTGATACCATTCTGTTGAGGAGTACCAAGCACAATCTTCTCATGCTTTATGCCAAACCTGTTATAATATTCCTTAAATGTATTTGAGCAATATTCTCCACCATTATCTGCTCTTAAACACTTCAGCAATTTGTTAGTCTTTCTTTCAACAACAACATGGAATTTTTGAAATATTCCAAACACTTCACTTTTATTTTTCATAGGATATGCCCAAACCTTCCTAGATGCATCATTTATAATGTTACAAAATCTGGTGCTCCTCCTAATGATTTGATGTTAACAGGCCCAAACACATCGAAGTGTACCAATTCTAACACATTTTTCTTTCTGTCATGGCCACCTCTAAGGAATGAAACCCTTTTTTGTCTACCATATATACAATGCTCACAAAGATCGAGATTGTAAGATTTCAAACTTGCAATAAATTTTTACCAACAAGGATTTTTAAGCCCTTCTCGCTCATGTGACCCAAACGCTTATGCCACAGATCTGTTGAATTTCTTTCTTTTGTGACAGCAGCCAACTCTGATTTTCCTATTAGTGTCTTCAATGTGTATAATTTTCCTATCTTGGGTCCTTTGGCTTCGACCAATGCACCTTTGCTAATTTTCCAGTCTCCTTTTCCAAAGCTTGTCGAATAGCCTTCATCATCCAGTCGTCCCATAGAGATTAAACTCATGCTCATTTCTGGTACATGCTTGACCTATTTCAACAATATATCTTGTCCATCTTTCATCTTGATCTGGACATGTCCCACTCCAACAATACTGCAAAAATTATTATTCCCCAAATGCACTCTACCATAATCACCGGGATTATATGAAACAAAACTATTTTTGCATGGGGTTACATGGTGAGATACCCTAGAGTCAAGGATCCAATCAAAGCTACTGCTAGATGTATATACACATTCATCCTCTATTGAAATAGTAAACAACACATCACCATCTGTGGCTATAGCAGTGGTCTCACTTTTATTTGTGTTGGATGACTTGTGATTTGTACTAGACAGTCTCTGATCTTTTTGTCCTTTCTTCCAAAATTGACATTCTTTTTTCATATGCCCGGGTTTGCCACAATGAAAGCAGATGATTTTGCCTCTCCTTGATTTTGATTGGCCTCTCGATCTTTATCGCCTTTGCCGGCCTCGATCCATTCTCCTACCACGATCAACTAGAGCTAGAGCCTCTCCTCCCTGGTTTTCTGCAATTGACTTGCGTCGCAGGTCCTCATTCATTAAACTGCTACTGACATTATCAAACTTTAGGGTCCCTGTGGTTGCTGAAGTGCTCATAGCTACAATTAAATTTTTCCAACTGTCTGGCATAGAATACATCAACAAAATAGCTCTAATTTCCTCATATAAAATGATTTTAACAGAGGCAAGCTAATTAGCAATAATATTAAATGCATTCAAGTGCTCAACTGAAGCACCCTCCTTCATTTTGAGATTATAAAGCTTCTTCATCAAGAACACTTTATTTGATGTTGTGTTCTTCTCATATAGATCAAAGAGCTTCTTCCATAATCCTTATGCTGTCTTTTCTCTAGACACATTGAAATAAACATTCTTTGCTAAATATTGGTGGATTGTTGCAATCGTCTTTCTATCTAGCTTATTTCACTCTTCATTTGTCATTGATGAGGGTTTTTTTTGTTGTGCCCTCAATTGGCAAACACTGATCCTTTAAAATCAGTATATCCTCCATCTGTGATTTCCATAGGGCAAAATTAGCTCCGCTCAACTTCTCCATATCTGTAACTGTTGTCTCCGTTTTCAATCAAATTCACACCCAAAACACAAAAAAATCCACTTAAAAATAAAACTTTAATTATTACTCTTTAAAATTTAGTAATAATGATCTTCCTCCTTTTAAAATACCCTTTTCAAAATTCTTGCTCCTTTTTAAAATATACTTTTCAAAATTCCAACATATAATTATATATGTTTCATAATAAATATAAAAACATATATAATGTTTTAACCTTTTCACATTTCACACATACATATGTTGGTTCAAGAAAAAATTTGACGTATACGTGCAAGCTTGATGTAAAAAAAAACTTACGAACAGGGTAGGAATTTGGATTTCTCTTTACTCGTCATACAATTTTTTTTTTACGTTTTGGGTCCTTATGCTTCCCGTCAAGAAACGTTATATTAAAAATTTTGCCCTTCAAGAGTGATGTTCTCATGATAAATTAACCCTTCACTAATAAAGTTTTGATTAAAAAATTACCATTCAATAAATAATTATGTTGAAAATTTTCATATAATTATCGTAAGGAAAAAACCGAAATTTGAAAAAACTCAATTGTGGAGGTTTCAATAAAAAGTGTTGAACATTTGAAATTTGCTCATTTAAAGTATATAATCAGTCCAAGGTAAATAATAGTAATGGATCCAGCTGTGTCTGCTGCAGTTCGTACCGGCATTCTCAAATGCCCCGTCAAGGTCAAAACGGAAACTGCCTCGTATTGTCGCGTGAAAAGTTATCCCATATCGACAAATATTTAAAGAGAAGGACACAATCTGCAGAAGCCACAGTTGACAGGTTTTGAAAGAATTTCTACGTAAGGATTTATCTTTTGAACTGAAAACTTGAAGGCAAAAGACATAGAATTCCTGAAAATAAAGATTTTCAATGTTTTTGCCCGATCAACTGTTCAGTTCTCTGAAGCTACAGCGAAAGATTTTATTCGGAACAGTTAGACCTTGAAAATGCAACCTTCAATGAGGCAGAGAAACGGCTAGATGGCTAAATATATTTCCATGCGAATGTAAAGAAAACGCTACGGAAAGGGAAAGTTCTTAAATACCCAAAAAATTGCACGAGAATCGTGAAAATATAATCGAACGTCTACAATCGATGTCGAGTTCGATTCCCAATGAGCCAGCGGGAGCTTCTCTGCTTTGTCGAATCAAAGCCTGCCAAGAAATTATTTTTCGGCCCAATAAAATATGCAAGGTCATTCACATGATACACCGATCTGCACCTTGCCAAGAGCGGCCTCCACTCGCTCGTACAATCCTGCATACCCGTGTATAAACCTTCCTTAACCGAGCCAATACTCCACATAAACCAATCTGAAATATGCGAAGTCCCTTAGTCTTTATGCGCATGAGGATTGCACATATCCCCTTCGTCCTTTGCACTTCCCTTCGTCTCTTATGCGAAGAGCTCTTCAAGCGAAAGTCGATGAGTGAAATGAGCTCTTCCTTCACTCATATATATACGTTTCCTTCCTCATGTTAAGGGGTTGCTTATTCATGGTCGACCTCCCTTTATTATATGTAAAGCCCAAGTATATCATACATGCCCCACATAATTCATGTCGGCTTTAGAATTTAGAATTTAGCATATTTTCAATTAAAAAAACTGCCCAAAAAATACCCTGTTGTATGAAAGATAAAGAGGCGTAAGTTGTAACTATACCAAAGCTGATTAGAATTTAGCATATTTTCAATTAAAAAAACTTGCCCAAAAAATACCTTGTTATATGAAAAAACTTGCCGCGTAAGAACGTTTGGTGCGTAAAAACGTTTTGGAAAAAGTTCCAAACGTCAAAAATCCGTCTTTAACTCTTCCAGGCACGTCACTCAAAACGGGGAATGAGAAATTCCAGCCATCAAATACGTGCAAAAAGCCTTATGACGGGCAAAATGCCCGTCAAATTCCATCCCTGAGTGTGGGCAGCAGTGAGAGCAGCGAGCAGTGAACAATGAGTAGTGTGAGAGCAGGGAGTTTTTATGCAGCAAAAGTATCAAGCAACGAGCAAACAATAGCAAATGCTTTCAAACATGACAAAGGAACTAGAAATTTCAGAACATGTGGAGACAAATGAATTAGGACAAGTGAAAATTGCCTTATCCGCCAAAGCTGGGAAGTGGGTTTGGGTCAATGCCAAACAATATCAGGACATTTTAAAATGAAGAATAACCCGTCTCAAATGGAAGAAAACAAGGAAGAAATGGTCTAAAAAGAAAAGTAATCAAGCCCTTCGCAAAAAGCACTCAAACAAGTCCCCTCCACTAGCATGTGGCAACATGAAGTCCAAAGGAAAAGTCATTGGTGATTCAGCCTTATATATTCCCACATCCACACCTCTCACCTGGTCATCTGATCTTTATGTGAAAGAATTGTTAAATGTAAAACAAAGGTTGGAGGTTTTTGAAGCTAAAGGGCAAGAAAGAGATAATAAAATTCATATAATAATGGTTGAGAACAAGGCGTTAGCAGAAAACATTTTTTTTTTAAACAACAAGTGGCATTGGTATAGGAAGCTCTCTTGATAGGGAAGATAGAATGGCAACGCATGAAGGCGGATGTGCAAAACATAAAGAAATCTGTAGTGGCAAGTACAAAGGTGGTGAATATGAAATCATCCCAGGATAAAGGGAAAATGATTGCCCAAATAAACAACCATGAAGAGAACGCAATAGAAGAAATAAAAGGAGATTCCACCAAAGTTTCCAAAACTTGGGCTCAATTTATTAGCAATTCTGCTAATAAGGAAGGAGAAACAAATATTCAGGTTGACAATATGCAAGATAGTGAAAGCAAGGAAAGACAAAATAGGGCATCAAACATAATTATTAAAGGGGTGAAAGACTATGGGAAAAATGAATGTACTCTTGACCTTGCAAGAGACTTCTTGAAAGACAAGTTATTATGGCAAGGACAAATATGCCAAACATGGAGGGTGGGTAAGTTTAACGGGGAGAGAGTCATGCCCATAAAAGTCATTATGCTTAGCTTGCGTGACAAATATATCATTCTAAGCAAGAAACATCTATTGAGGGGTTCCTGTTTTTTCCGAGAAGAAGATTTAACTGTAAAACAACTGGAGGAAAGAAGGGAGGAAATTTTAAAGGTTAGGGTAGCAAGAGATGAAGGAAAGAGAGCATCGATTTATAAAGGCAAATCCGTGATAGCGCAATTTGGACCTCCTTCTAGAACAGAGCAGCAAGATGGTAATAAAGAAGAGGCAACAAACTCTTCAACAAGAAATCAGAAAGCAAGGTCGATATGGGAAAACAGGGACAAAAGCTCAAATTTGAGTCTTGCATGTCAAAATAAATAGCAATCAAGTCATACCCAGGTTTCCTTAAGATTAGTTTGTTGGAACTTCAGAGTTTACCCATGGAGACGAGGACCTAGGTTAAGGCCTATTGTGGAAAATAGAGACATAATTTTCCTCATAGAAACACAGGAGCATGATGGGTGCAAGACACCTTTGTTTGAAGGATACTAGAAGATGGCAGTGTGAAACAAGGCAGCAGGGAATGGCAAAGGGCACGGGGGTATCATGGTTTTAGTAAGGGAGAAAGAAGGTTGTCTCATTCAGTTAGAAAAATAAGACTCAAATAAGCAATTCATTTGGTTTAAAATATCAGAAAATGGAAACCACGTCAGAATTGCAGCATGCTATTTTGCACCGCAGGTTTCAAAAATCTACAAAGGTAGAGGCCTTGACCACAAAGATCCATTTGCAGTTTTAAAAGCAGATATTGCAACATATTCGCAGCTAGGTGAAATCCTTATAGTGGGTGATTTCAATGCTTGGACTACAAGTGAGCAAGCTAGCATTCTTTGTTGTAAAGATGATTATGGCCCTATTTGGCTTACAGAAGAAAGTAATCATCGGTGGGAAAAAATTTTAGAGGAAAAGGGCTGCAATCTCTTTGGTGAACAATTGCTTACTCTATGTGGGGCCTTTGATTTAGTCATTTGTAATGGCTTGACTAGATGGGAAAAGTACGGTAATTTCACTTGTAATACTTACAATGGAGCAAATGTGGTAAATTATGTAATTTGCTCGCATGGTTTGTGTGAGAAAATGGAAGAAGTTTTGGTTGGAGATCAGCTGTGGGATTTGAAATCAGATCACAAGCCAATTTATTTATGTTTCTCTTGGATTGGAAAGAAATAATTAGAGTAAAAAATTCAGCATGTCGAACAAAATCTCCCACCGGGCAGAATTCTTTTGACCCCAGAAAATTGTAATACCTTCAAAATGACGCTAGAGAGGCTCTTTGAGAAGGAGAAAATTACAATTCACAACCTTCATAGTCATGAATTAACACATTTAATTCAATGTGCACTTGCAAAGTGCAAAAGAACAAAAATTATGAAGTCTGAAAGAAATTGCTTTCTGGTTAATTCTTAGTTTGACGAGAAATGCAAAAAGGCAAGGAGAATATGGAAAGAGTCAAACAAGGATAACATAAATCTCAAATCTTACAAGCAGTTATTAAGAAAGAATAATGTTGATTTCATGGTTTCAAGGAGTGAAGAACTAATCTTCCTTGGGAAAAATAATCCCAAATTATTTTGGAAGGAGCTCCAACCGAAAAAGATACAAATTGGAAATAATATTACAGCTTCTAAATGGTTTGACTATGCAAGACAACTCTATGAGCAGGTTCCCAAGGTTGACCCTCCCCCCTCGGTCAACACTGATACTGAACTCCTCACGGTACAAGAGGTAGAGATGGGTATCAAGAAGTTGGATGTTGGAAAAGCAAAAGACTTAGCTGAATTCCAAGCAGAATATCTAAAGTGGGGCTCAAATATTCTTACACCTCACATTACAAAAATCTTCAACAACATCATATAAGAAGGGCTCCCCACAGATTGGGAAACTAGTCTGGCAATACCTCTTTTCAAGAGTGGGGACATCAATAATCCCTCCAATTATAGGACCATCATGATAAACCCTTTGTTTACAAAGCTATTTGGAAGCATGCTAGAAAACAAAATTAGTAAGTGGGCTGAAGAAAGAGATAAGCGTGCTAAAGGACAAGCATGTTTTAGATCTAAACATTCCACAATTGATCATTTCATAACTTTAAGACACATCATTGAAAAAGTTTGGGAGAAAAAGGAAGAAGTCTTTTGTTGCTTTGTTGATTTCAGAAAAGAATTTGACTCGGTTCCTAGGGATAAACTTTGGCACAGAATGGAGGAACTTGGGGTTCCTAAACATTTGAGAGTAGTTGTGCATAGGCTGTATGAAGAGGTGAAAGTCAAAATTGGAACTTTAGCAGGCATTTCTGAAAGTTTTAGAAGCGATATCGGGGTCAAGAAAGGTTGCCCATTGTCTCCTACCCTTTTTGGTTTATATATTGACAAGCTTGAGGAGTGGTTGAATTCGCAAGGGGGTGATGGTATCTATTTGTGAAAGTTTGTTATAAAGCTTCTTTTATATGCAGATGACCTTATTCTGTTTGCTAAATCGGCTCTTGGTCTGCAAGAGTACTTACTATCCTTTAAGCATTTTTATAGAAGTGTGGGGATGCAAGTCAATATCAACAAAACAAAAGTAGTGGTCTTCTCTAAGAAAAGAAAACATAACCAACATAGGTTCTACTTTGAAGGAAACATTCTAGAAGAAGTTGCGGATTACAAATACCTCAGAATTGACTTCAACAAAAATCTAAGCTGGAATGGTTGTAGAAAGAAAAGAACTTTGGGGGGTTGGAAAGAATTTTATGCTTTTCAAAATAGGTGTAGAGAGGCAGAGTTATGGGACTGGAAGACTACTCAAACTCTTTTTGGGCTTCTAGTGATTCTGGTGATTCTCTATGGTTGTGAACTGTGGGCTAACAGTACCTACAACATGCAGTGGAGACAAATTGAGAAAATTTAGAAGAATTTGATTATAAACAAATTTAAGATTAGAAGTGCAGTTTCTTATGATATCTTGTTAAGTGAAACAGGGACTGCTCCTATTGAAGCAATTACTATGGTGCGAGTCATAAGGTATTTAAAAAAATTTGAGCAAATGGGAGAGGGTAGATGGCCTAAGGTTGTCTTTAATGATAGATTGTGCAAGAGCAAAAAAACTTGGATGCAGCAAAATAAGGAAGGGTTTAGTAAATGGGGTTTTTGCTTGAACGCGTGTCCCATAAACAACAAAGAAATAAAAGGTTTTGTTATGGAAAAGTTCCACAAACGTACTTGGGATAAGAAGCTAGAAGAAAAAAAAATTACTATATTGAAGTGTTTAATCCCACTCATAATCATCAACCAAAAGCATACATAGAGGCGAATATCTCTTGGAGAGCCAAAATTCTTATTGCTCAGTTAAGGACTAATTCTCATCAACTCCGTTGTGAAACAGGGCGCTGGAAAAGGCCAAAGGAAGTGTGGGAGAAACGGGTATGCATTTTTTGTTCTTCGGAAAAAGTGGAAATAGAAAAACATTTCATTTTAGAAAGTGAGGCCTTCAAAGACAACAAAGAAAGTTATGCAGATACGCTAGCAGCTAGCTCTTGGAATAATCTATTTAGCAAGAGATTTGTCGAAAAACTTAAAACATTCATTTATGAAAAACAAACCATAAAATTTTTCATCAAATTGATAAAAAAACTATTTCAGAGAAAAATTTGAAATTATAATATATTATTTGGTATAGAATTTAAATCCCGTAAACCACTGAATCTCAAACGCATTAAAATATATCATATCTCATTCAATGCCAAAAAATAAGTGGCAGAAGCCTAACTCTTTCATTTACTACCTGTGGGTGAATTGTAATAAACACTACTCGTGGATCAATCTCTGAAAAGTTCACATCTCCCATTCACGTGTAGATCGTTTGAGTATCCACTTGACTATTATTTCCATTATTTAATGGAATACATGACAAATGAAAATGTTAAATGTTACGATACATACAAACAAGGATTTGAGGATCCATTTGACTAATATTTCCATTATTTAATGGAATGCATCCATACAAACATCCTTGTCTTAAAGGAATTGTTTACATGATCAACCAAAAGTAGTTGGAATTTGGATAAAAGAATTTCAAAAAATTTTGTAAAGGCAGTGATTGAATAGTGGTTTTGATGGCCGAAATAAATTCAGCAAAAATGATTTTTGAACACCTAAAATTTTGAAATTTAACAACTATAACTTAGATTTACAAAATCATTGCCAAATTTTCTCTAATATAACAAAAATTTCCAGAGCCATTCCTCTCGCTAATTAAACTACGGCTACAAACAACCAACCCCACGAAATTGAATCACTACTTCCTCGTCAATAGAGGAGGCACGTGCTTGCTGCTTTGTTTTCCAATAATGAAATTTGCTTTTACCAAAATTATTGGATTGCTAATTTTAAGGCAATCTTCTAATTCTATATTAGATCACGCAGGCAATGTTAATTTTTTTTTTATATGGATAATGGATTTCCGTTATTTTTGGCTTTTTGGGAAATTTCACGGGATAAGTATACCGCCCCCTTCATCAGTTTCATCCATTTGAGCGTAGATTTGCGTGGATCTTTCTCTAGTTGGGGTAACTGGAGCATCGCAGCTCCATAACGTGCTTTCAAGCTTCTGCGAGAACGACCATACACGACTTCTTGGAGCTTATAATTACTGTAAATCGTTGGTCTGCCATTAATGGGTTCCACCGAGACTTTGTTGATGAAATTCAGGTGGTGATTCTGCCATTGCCAGCACAGGGCCACCTTAATCATTTGCTTCACCTTTCAAGGGCCCTCGCCGCACGAGGTCTAATTGTACTGTTTGTCTCCACTTCTGCCCATATCAATCAAGCTCGACATCGCGTTCGGGGATGGGATCCTCAGAACTTCCCCATTCGTTTCCACGAATTACCCATGCCCTCTTTCTCAGAAGAGCAGCCAGATCTTGAAAACAAGGAGCACCCTTTCCCAGTGCATTTTATTCCTCTCTTCGAAGCCATGGAACATCTCAGGGAGCCTTTCGAAGATTTGATACGCAGTCTGCGTCGGAATAGAATTGTGATTGTTCACGACCCGTTGCTCGGGTGGGCTCAGACCGTGGCGGCCAAGTATGGCGCCCCGGCCTACGTTCACAATTGCTTAAGCGCCTATTTCTACGCTATGAAGGAAGCGGGGCGCGGACTTCCGGATTGCGTTGTGTCCCAGAAAAGGTGCCTCCCACAGAGATGGCTTGATTTTAAATCTCGGCAGCCAGACTATCTACGCCTCGCGGCAGGGTATCTTATCAACAGTTTCCGATCTCTGGAATCCCAGTTCATGCGGGAGGATTACTGTGAGAAGCCGCTGTGGGCCATCGGTCCTCTTCTTCCTCAATCCGCGTGGACTGGTACGAAGGGTAGTACTAGTTCGGATGTTGAAAGTTGCTTGAAATGGTTGGACGCCCAACATCCGGCTTCGGTTGTTTATGTTTCTTTCGGTTCAGCCTCTTCTTTAACGAGGCAACAACTTCAAGAATTGGCTAGGGGTTTGGAGGCGAGTCAGCGGTCGTTTCTTTGGGTTGTTAGGGTCGCGGACAGTGCCCGTTTCACGGCGTCGGAGGAAGCGCGGATGGATTGGATTAGCGAGCTGCTTCCGGAAGGGTATGAGCGTAGAATTGCTGGACGCGGGTTGGTGAGAAACTGGGCTCCCCAACTTGATATCCTAGCGCATAAGGCCACGGGAGGGTTTGTAACGCACTGTGGATGGAATTCGACTTTGGAAAGCATCAGCGCTGGGGTTCCCATGGTGGCTTGGCCTCTGCATTCCGACCAATTTGCGAACTCGATTCTGGTTGCCAGGGAGCTAAAGGTGGGCGTGGAAGTGAAGAAGTGGACGAAGGCAGATGAGACTGAGTTGGTGATGGCGGAGGAGGTGGAGAAGGCGATTGAGCGAGTGATGGGGGAAGATGGAGAGGGAGTGGAAATGAGGAGGAGGGCAAGGAACTTAGATTGGCCGCCCAGAGATTCGTGGCAGAGGGAGGATCGTCGTGGAAGGAGTTCGAGTCGTTTATCAATCATTTTACTTCAAAACTGAATGAACAAAGTAATGATTGAGAGCGTTGGGAAAGGGGTTCAAAGCCGCCTTCTGTATCACCGGTGAAAACTAGATTAGATATTTATTGTTGTAAAATTTCTGAACATTTGCTCTATTATAATAGTAACGACATTCCATGCAAAGACACTGGGTTATCTTTCACTATTGCCAAGTCGCTGCAGTATAATATGATATTGCTAAATGGCTGTAGTATAATCTGATAATGGGTAATTTTTCCCTTATTCCAAATAGCGTACTGTAATCTTCTCTGACGATTGAGTGCAGAGGATTTATGGCAGTTTTGAATAAAATCTGATATCTATGAACACAAACTATGAAACATGGAAAAATTGGATTAAAAATCTCTTTATAACACTGGTGAAAAATTAGTATATATAACTGTATAAAGCCCTAAAATTTTCACGATGAACAACGACAATACGTTGAAAGATACTGCAACAGTTTTTCATTTTTCACTATTGCCAAATCACTTTACTGTAATCTGCTACCATTGCCAAATGGAAAACTGTGGGCACCTAACAGCATGAAGTGTAACCTTTCAAGATGATCAATAACCATTGAGTGTAGAACACGGGTGTGGCTATTTGTACCTCCATTATTGAGGGTTGAAAACCGATTTGTAAATCAATTCTAAATATCAAAATTCCAAAAATCAAGTTGGTGATGAGATTTGCTTTCCTATTGTTTGTATGGGTATTGGTTTCTAATTTTTTTTAATTTCTGAGTAGTGTATGAATAACTAAATGGTTTTGCATAAAAATAAATTTCGAACCAAGAAAATTGGATAATCTTTCTATACCACAGGTGCACTGCAAATTTGTATATATAGATATCATTTTTGAAACCTTGAAATGTGTTCACACGTTCCACTGAACGATAGTGGGATAGTCTTTCATTATTACCGAATTGCTTCACTGTAATTTCCCCCTATTATCAAATGGTGTCAGCAACTGACAGTGTGCACTCAAGTGTCAGCAACGAACAATGCAATTTACCTTGCAACTCACATGCATTTGACTGTACCAATATTTTGGTGAAAAAGTGAATTCGATTGGATAGATGGTTTCTAGGGTTTTACGATGTTGCAGAGGGCAGTATCACTGCACATGGATGAGGCCTCCACAAACCACACACTTTGCACTCTAAGATAGGTCGACGAAGATCAAAGTGTATTCCCGGGTTGAAACCACAGGCAAAATATATTTTTACATATTAAGAATTAAAATTTTAAGTTTTATTTTAAATTTTAATATATTAAAAAAAAAGCAAAAGAGCTTAGGTAGAAGCATTTTATAGTAGATTATGGTATCAAGTTGACACACATTATTGAAAAGGTTTGGGAGGCAAAGAAGAATTATTTTGATGCTTGGTTGACTTCAAAAAGGCATTTGACACAATCCCTAGAGATAATTTGTGGAGTAGAATGGAAAAACTTGAAATTCCTTTGCATTATAGAGTTGCTTTCCATAGGCTTTTTGAAGAGGTGAAAGCCAAAATTAGAACTTCAACAGAGATTTAAGTAAAATTTAGAAGTGACATCGGAGTCAAGAAAGGCTGCCCTTTATCCCCTACTCTTTTTAGTTTATATATTGATAAATTGGAAGAGTGGCTAAATCTGCAAGGTGGGGATGGTGTTTGGTTGGGGAAGCTTGTGATAAAGCTTCTTTTATATGTTGATGACCTTGTATTGATTGCTAAATCGGCCCAGGGATTGCAAATGCACCTATAGGCCCTTATCATTTTTGTAAAGTAGTGGGGATGCAAGTCAATACCAACAAGACCAAAATAATGATTTTCTCAAATAAAAAGAAGCAGAGCCATCATATGTTCTTCTTTGAACACAACATTCTTGAAGAAGTAAATGAATACAAGTACCTCGGGATTGATTTCAACAACAAGCTTAATTGGGAGCATTGCAGAAAGAAGAGAATTTTAGGAGGGTGGAAGCATTATATGCTTTTCAAAACAGATGTAGAGTTATGGGATTGTAAAACAATTAATGTGCTTTTTAGGCTCCTAGTTTGTCCAGTAATATTATATTGAATTGTGGGCTAGCAACATCCCTTTGTCAAAATGGAAGCAATTTATGAAACTCCAAAAATTCCTGATCATGAGCAAGTTTAAAATAAAAAGTTTGGTTTTTTATGAGATAATGTTGAGTGAAACATGAGCAACTTCCATCGAAGAAATTGCTATGGTGCGTCTTATAGGGTATCTTCAAAGAATTGAACAAATGGGGGAAGGTAGATGACAAGTTATCTTCAATGAAGGAATGAGTGAAAGAAAGAAATCATGGATGAGACAAAACAACAAATGGATGCAAAAATGAAATATTTACATCAATGCATGTCTCATAAATAACAAGGATTTGAAGAGTTATGTTATGGAGAAGTTTTGTTAGCATATATGGGGAAAATAGTTGGGTAGAAAGAATAAGTACTATGTTCAAGAATTCAACCCCACATCTGATCTCAAACAAAAAAAAGTACATTGGAGCTAACATGCCATGGAGAGAAAATATTCTTATTGCTCAATTAAGAACTAACTCGCATCAATTATGACGCGAAACAGACAGGTGGAAAAGACCTAAAGAAGTTTGGGAAGTGCGGGTGTGTACTTTTTGCACTTCTGGGGCAGTGGAATCGGAAAAACATTTCATTTTGAAATGTGATGCTTTCAGAGACATCAGAGACAATTACAGCAATATATCAGAGACAATTACATCAGTATGTTAACATAAGTTCCTTGACATTACCTTTCAATGATGGGACATACAGTGATGTTAACATGGGTTCCTTGGCATTGACTTTTCAGTGAGGGATGTTAGAAGGTATGGTCAACTCATCATTAATTTGAATAATAAGAGGATTGAATTGCAAAATGAAAAAAGTAGGGAAGCTAATGGTCCCATAGACTTAGTCTCGTGAACGTTAAAATTTCATTCATTCATTATATTAACAAATTTGTTTATTTCACAATAGAACTTTAAAACCTTTATTAATTATAATTATCAATGTTAGAAGGTATGGTCAACTCATCATTAATTTGAATAATAAGAGGATTGAATTGCAAAATGCAAAAAGTAGGGAAGCTAATGGTCCCGACTCCCATAGACTTAGTCTCGTGAACGTTAAAATTTCATTCATTCATTATATTAACAAATTTGTTTATTTCACAATAGAACTTTAAAATCTTTATTAATTATAATTATCAATAACTAATAAATAGAT
>APFE030371052.1:0-23325 GCA_000404065.3 Pinus taeda | reverse complement strand
GCTATGTCTTTACCAAAGACAAAATCCAAGGGAGACCTTGGTGTGAAACCAAAATAGGTCTCAAAAGGAGATCTTTATGTAGAAGAATGTTTAGCCCAGTTGTAAGCATGTTGCACATAACATAAATGTTCATCCCAAAGCTTGGGAGGCTTGCTGAATAACCTCTGAGTAACTGGATCACTGTCAGGTTTACCACCTCTATTTGGCCATCTATTTGCAGATGAAAAGTTGTGCTCTTCTTCAATCTGGTGTTCGTCAATTCCCACAGACTCGACCAAAAGTTCTGTACAAATTGGGAATCTCGATTAGATACAATGGAAGTGGGTAATCCAAAATAAACCCATACATGCTGAAAAAACAACTTTGTTGTTTGTTTAGCTGTAATATGTTTGTTATAGGGTATTAAAATACACATTTTGTTGAACGTATCCACAATAACATATAAATAGTCATGACCTTTTCTAGATTTAGGCAATCCCCAAACAAAGTCCATGGAAACACTTTCCCAAGGATGAGAAGGAACTGGTAGTGGAGTGTACAAGCCTAGTTTTCTATTGCCAGGCTTGCTTTTAGCACACATGGTACACCCTCTTACATATCTAGAAACTGTTTCATTCATTTTTGGCCAATAACAAAATCTTTGCAGCTGTGCAACTATTTTACTTACACCAAAGTGACCTGATATTAGAGAAGTGTGTGCTTCTCAAATTATCTTTACTCTTTCGGTTTGAGGAATGCATAACTTTCCAAAATGATACAAGAGTTGGTCCTTAACATGATATTCCAATTCTTATACTTGTTTGACATGACTTAAAGTTGCATATACATCTTTAAAATCTATGTCTTGAGCATACTGTTCAATGTAGCTTTCATACAATACTGAGTTATGCTTAAAAGTATAGTTGTTGCATTTATGATTGGTCTGGACAACATATTTGAAACTTTATTGTGTATGCCCTTTTTATATCTGATGACAAGATGAAACTGTTGTAGAAAACCCATCCACCTATTGTGTCTTGATTGCTGCAACTTAGTTTGTGAGTGTAAATATTGAAGTGGTTGATGATCAGTATGTATAACTATCTCTTTGCCCATTGGATAATGTTTCCATTTTTTCACACTCTGTACTAATGCATACAATTCTTTATCATATGTGGGATAATTAACTACTGTAGAATTAAATGTCTCAGAATGATAACATATGGGTTTACCATACTGCATCAACAATGCTCCCATGGCATAGTCACTAGCATCCGTTTCATTCTCAAAGGTTCTTTGAAGATCGGGTAGTGCTAGTACTCGTGTTGTACTAATCTTTTATTTTAAGGTGTGGAAGGCTTTCTGTTGTTTTCCTCCGCACTAAAACACCTTGTTCAATCTTGTTAAAGCATGTAAGGGAGTTGCAGTCAAGGAAAAATTAGCAAAAAACTTTCTCCAATATTGTGTTGCTCCTAGGAAGCTTCTAACTTCTGTAGCAGATTTGGGTTTAGGCCAGTTTTTAATGACTGCAAGCTGAGAGGGATCTATCTTCAATTCACCACCCCCTACAATATGACTCAAATAATTCAAAGATGTTTTGCCAAATTCACATTTTGATAGCTTAACATAAATATTTTCTCTTTTAAAAACATCTAGAGTCTGCTTTACATGCTTCAAATGTTCTTCCCATGTTTTACTAAATACAAGAATGTCATCTAGATATACAATGAAAAAATCATCAATAAAAGTCCTGAGTACATCATTCATTACTCTCATGAAAGTAGTAGGAGCATTAGTTAAGCCAAAAGGCATAACTAACCACTCATACAATCCCTGCTTTGTTTTGAAAGTAGTCTTCCATTCATCTTGCTTTGCAACTCTGACCTGATGGTAGCCACTATGCAAGTCCAACTTGGAAAAGTAAACAACTTCTTTCAACTGATCTAATAGATCATCAATGCGAGGAAGGGGATAACGATTTTTTATCATTATCTTATTCAGTGTTCGGTAATCAATGCAAATTCTCCATGAGCCATCTTTCTTTCTCACCAAGACAATTGGAGACCCACATGGTGATGTGCTGGTTCTTATGAACCCTTTTTCGATCAGCTCCTGTACCTGCTTCTTGATTTCTGCATTCTCTAAAGCGGACAACCTATACATTCCGATGTTAGGCAATGGAGCATCTTGTTGCAAATTAATATTATGTACTATTTCCTTTTTGGGGGGCATACCTTTAGGTTATTGAAATAACATATCATATTCTTAAACAAATTTTTCTAAATCAACTTGTTGTTTAGCATTACAACCCTCAAATACATTCGTTTTATGAGGTTTCTTTTCCTTTACAACCATCATAAAAAATTATTTGCATGAATTTACAATTTTTTTCATCTGCCCTGAGTTTATGAGAGTATAATTATTCTTGAGTTTATGAGCTCTTACAATATATTCGATTCCATCTTTAATGAGTTGACACTTGTTTTCAGCTCTATAGAAAATGGCTTTTCTATCATACAAGTAGGGACTTCCTAAAACAATTCCACATATATCCAAGGGAATAATATCTAACTCAACCTCATCTACAAATGCTGACCCAAAAGAAAACCTAAGTTTACATTGTCTAGTCACTTGTAGCTTTGCTTTATCACATACCCAACCCAATGGATATGGCTTCTTGTGAGGTGTGGTTAGTAATCACAGCTTCTTTACAATTGCTTCAGAAATTAAGTTTACATGTGAGCCACTATCAAACAAAGTATCAATCTTTTTATGCTTGGAAATAACTATAATATGAAAAAGCTCATGTCTTTTTCTCTCATTTTCTTCATTATCAATAACTTGTGTAGAATTACTAGTAAATGCTTCAGAATTTTTACCTTTCATCCCTGTGGTTGTGATTGTTGTTTCATCCCCCTGAGTCTTACCCCAAATCTTTCTGAATAACTGCAACAATATTCTTCTTTTTGCCATCGAACTTCTTGGGCCTCAGTTCCGGATGCAGAATCCAACAGTGTTCATCATCATGCCCATATTTCTTGCAGTAAGTGCATGAAGATTTGGTATTTTGTACAACATTTGTCTTCCTCTCTTTCCATTTTTGCTTTCTCTTTTCCTTGTTCTTGCTTGCAGTGGGTTTTGATGATTCCCCAACTTCTGGGTTCACATTCTTGCCTATAGCCTCTAGATGTGTAGCCTGAATAGATACCTCATCTATGCTAGTAGGAATAAACATGAGAATGGTGTGCTTTAAATAGCTGTGTAGACCACCTATATACTTCAGTAGAGTTTCAAGTGAGTCTAAAGAAATGTCTAGAATCAAAGCTTTTTTTCTAAATTCTTGGGTGTAGCTTTGTACACTTTTCCCTTTTAATTGGTGAAGAGTTTGCCAACTCATCATAGTTTGATGCATATAAGCTAGTGGATAGAATTGTTTTTTAATGGTAGAAACAAATTCATTCCAGGTAGAAAGAATCTTACCATGCTTCTTCAAATCAGCTTGTGTCTTGCCTTCCCACCATACTAGGGCAGTTCCCCCAAGGCGTAGGCTAGCCAACTGAATCTTCTCCTTTCTGAATCGATGTTCTGCACTCTACACTATACATCAATACGTCTAATCCAGTTATCTAGCTTTTCTGCATTCAATTCTTCGTCATAAACTGGAAAATCAAACTTCACATCTAATTTAATCAAAGAAGGTTTCTTCTTTTTCTTTTCAAGGCTTTCTTTATGTGAAGAAGATGATGATGAAGGTGATGATGGGGGAGATCGTGGAGAAGGATTTTCTTCTTTTCCTTTGCCTTCTGGGTGGGCAACTAGAAGAGGTCTTCTACTCCTTTATCTTGTTTGGAGGTTGAAGACTCTTCACCTCTACCTTTCTTAAATTCTCTATACATTTATTCTACCATGGCTCTCATGGTCATGAAACTGTCTATGAAATGGGAGTCTGATTCCAGGGGACTTTCTTCTGCCATTTTCCTCCTAGGATAGACTCTTCCAATTTCTAGCTTAGCTTCAACCAACTATCCTTCTCCTAATTTAAGCTTTGTCCTAGTTAGCATTCAACAATAAAAAAATCTAGCACAAGCTTGTCTAACCTCAACAACCTAGAGCTATGATACCACTTGATCTGAAATTGATCTAAGACAAACAATAAAGTATTACAAACTCATGTGCATGGATGTGCCTATGTTATTTTGTGCAACGGATCGATAAGATTGCAAAATACATAGGCAATGAAGCAGTTAAAGAAAACATAATAAGCAACACATATAAACACAACAATTTTAATAAGGAGTTCACCCAATACTCCTGGGCTATGTCTCCTGGTCCAACCTTTAGTGGTGGCCTCTCTATTATGTTTTCAAAGCAGAGTTTTTACAATAGTGAGCTCAATTTGAGTCTCACTGAACATGTATAAATCAGCAACACTGTACTTGGATCCCCCAAGTCTCTAGAATACGAAAAATCTCCTTACTGACTCTTGACCTCTATTGGTCACAGTAGTATGAGTCCAATCTGAGACTCAATATATGACAGGAATTACAGAGGCGTGCGCTTGAACCCCTCAAGCCTTCTCTGGAGCACACAGACTCTCTGACCCTCTGGGTCTCTATCTTAATCCTGGCTCGATGCTTTCTTTGCTTTTGTAGGTCAGCTTGGCTTCTTCTCTCTGCCTTCGGCTTACTGCTTACTGCTCTTGACTTTTTTTCTCTCTCTGTTAGTTTGTGGCTTTTAAGCCAATCTGCTTCCAAACTGTTCATTTCTGCTTCTCGAATTTCTAGTTCCCCTACCTCTGTCCATTTGAATCCCTCTGTCCTGCGTAATTAGTCACTATATAATGCCTCACAGGGAGGTGGCCACCTATTTCACAATGGATGAGTGTCAATTCTCTTGGACATGTTTGAAACAACCGTTTTTTCGTTAACGCCAAGAATACCCGTGAAACACGACCTTTTTCCAATGCATCGTCCATATCGGACTTAAAATCCCATGTGACCTTGCTTTATAATCTTGTCAAATACAGTCATCCATCGAAACGGGTCTCTACTGTTGATCTGGGGGCCCCAGATCCTACGACGGTCGTTCATATTAGGCGGCTAAGTAGCATGATGTTTACCCATCCGATGTGAGTGGTTCTACCTCTCTTCCCCGGGATGTGTGGCAATCGTTGTATGGCATCGGGCGGAACTCGACCGAAATCACTTACCACTCGAAAGCCCCTTCGATATTCTGTTGGTTTTATGGAATTCCGCTCCGATAGAACCAAAACAATATTTTTTGCATTTTATAATTATTTCAGGTCCGGGTGCTTGGGGCTTCTCTTCATTGAGAGGTTTTCCCTACGATATGTGATTAGCGACTTGTCCCTGCATTTTCTAGATGGTGTTAGTACGCATTACCATGGTTCGCCGCTCTGCGCGCTAGATCGTTGGCCCTCGTTGATTCGCGCTGATCGTTATTATAACTGTCTGAGTATTCCTCCTAATAGCTTGATCTTTATAAGACCTTTATTCTTTGCATGACTTTTAGAGAGTTCACGAAAACTTAGAGAGTGTTCTAGGATCCATTTGGATCAGTCTGAGTCTCTTGTCAGTCAGATATCTTTTCAGTCCTCCTCTCTTTGTGGGTTTTCCTTGGATTCCTGAGACCCACTGCTAAGAGAGATGCAATTGGGTTCGATGGTGGAAAAGTGGTCTAAAGGTCACTGTTATGGCTGGTAATTGGCTTGGGTTTTTATCTCGTGTGTTTGTGCCCTCATGTCAAGTCTTTCTGTCTGTGACTTTGTTCTTAGGCACTTCCTCTAGTAGAGGCAAAGGCAAGTTCTCAATCTGGTTGGTGTGTTTCTTATTATTGGGTTTACTTGCAACTCCCCAGGCTGGATAGAGGTGGTCGTTAGTTCCAAGAAGTAGGCGTCTACTAGATAATTCAAGGTTTCCTTTTCCTTTACTACGGTTCACGGGGTGTCAAGAGGTGTTACTGTACGTTATTGATCCTATCTTAGAGGTGTATCCCTGGGCCCTCACCATGCGACCTGTGCTGCATAATTCTCATTCCTAGCCCAAGCGGAGGGAAGCTTCGACCAACCAAGGAGGGTGCAACAATGAGTAGAAGGTGGCGTTGGTTGGCTGGGTTACTACACATCCATCACAGGGTGGTCAAACTGCTGGAGGTGTGATTCGTGCAGTGGGGAGACCGTGGTAGCAGAGGTGGTTTGAGAGTAGTGCGGGGTGGTTGTGCAGCTGTGAATGACAAGAAATTTTGTGTGGCGGATGGGGTAGGAGCAGGTGTGCGGGGTCAAAATTTCTAGTCGAGGCGTGCAGGGGTTGCTGGCTGGTAGCGTTGCTCCAAGGCCTATCGTGACTTGTTCTAGTCTGTTCTGGATCGCCTAGAAGTTTACGATAACGTCATGAAGTAAAAACACGAGGTTGTCATCACTACACTTAATCAATTGCATTACTTTCAATGCCATGTCAGAGAAAATATTGTGGTGGTTTGAGGTGGTCAAAATATGCTATTTGGAAATGTGGATAAGTTGGAAACGTGGATGACTCACATTGAACAACATGTTCAGTGCACCTATTGTTCCCCTCCCCCTCCAGGAACTGGGCCAAACAATCCCGCGCGTATTACTTATGGCGATTGAGCATGGTCACATGTGTTCTTTTGGTTTTGTTTATCTTTTGTTGCTTTTGGCCTCTCAAGTTGTGGATTGTTCCTTTAGTTTTGCTACTGTTTATTTGTCATATGGTGCTAACTTTAGTCAACAAACCCGGTTTGGGTGAGACTACTTGCATTTTGATATCTATGTACTTTCTTTTTTATGAATGAATAAAACTTCAATTTACAATTTTTTTTAAGGAGAATGAACAATAAAGGTATAAAGTGTTTATCTTATAAAGAAAAATGTTTTTCTTACAAAGAAAAATTATAAAATTAAATAGAATATTGTTTATTTTTTACAAAAAAATGCTTCATTATGTGATTTAGATGTGGAATATTTTTGTATTAAATAAAGTATTTTTTGTTTTTTGTTAACAATTTTTTTTGTAATGTAAATTAAATATGAAATATTTTTGTTATGAAATTGGATCTAGTTTGATGTATTTTGGTTCACTTATTTCTTACAAATTTCCTACAATATTTTCTTAACATAACATAATTTAAATCTGAAAATCTTTACAAAATTTGCATCATAATTTAAATCAAGCAAGCTTTCCAACCACAAACTATAAGTGTAAAGAGATTTCAAACATATTAATAATGGTTAGCTTCTTCCCTTTTGAATAACTAATGAGTAAAACTTTGATAAATAATTAAAAAAAAAAATAAATATTAATTTTAATATAAGTACTTTAAAAACATCCATTATTAACTTTAAAATCTTTGTGATGGATGACTGATTATCCTTGCGAGGCTGAGAGACTTATTGTTGTTCATAATTATTAGTGTTACAGTTATTAAAACTAAGGTTACACATGCATACCAACAAAACATTGTTTTGGAGGAGGGTAGTATAATTATTTTAGAGTAGTTCAAAGATGGTAGTATAATTGTTTACAATTTGGTTTGGTATAATGGTAGTATAACTGTTTCTATTTTAGTTTTGTAAAATAATTAAATTTGGGTAAATAAAATATATCTCATTTTTAATTTAAAATTTTTATGTGATTGATGAGTGTGTTATGTTATACAAAATCATAATTTTTTATGTGATGGACTAGTGTTTTATGTTATATAAAATTTTAGAGATTTATATATTGTTTTTATGTTATGAGGTTGATAGAAATTTATTATTGTTATTTATAATTATCAGTATCATAATTGTTAAAATTATAAGTTATATATTTATATTAATAATAGGGTGATTTTTTTTTATATTTTAATTTTTTTATAAGCTAAATATGTTTGACTTGTAAATTTACATATAAATTTGTATTTGTCTAATTATTATAGTTATCTTTAATTGGCACTAGTCTTTTTTATTATTATATAATAAAGGTATTCTATTTAGTTTTACATAAAATTGTGAATAATGAAATGGAGTTGTCTATAATGCGATTTTTTGGAAATTCTGATTACGGAATCAGCGGAAGAAATTGAGGTTAAATCTTGATTTGTTGCAGTTAAAATGGTTTTTTAACTGCATATTTGGATTTAGCGCCCTGGAAAATCCCTGGGACGCTTTGATTGTGCAGAAACTAGCTATCAAACTTGCGATTCCAATAAATTGCTGCCGAATTTTGACCGGAAAAAACCACCGGAAAAGCTTTCAAAAAGTCACATTATAGACAACTGCTAATGAAATTATAAGTTATAATATTTTTCCATGGTATCTGAGCCAGGGATTCGTGTCCTGCTGAATTCTTTTTTGAAGTTTCCTAATTTTTGATTTTGAATGGAGTTTTTGTTTCAATAAAATCTCAAAATTCTTTGAGATCTATAAATCTGTGTCTAGCAGATATGGTTTCAATCCATCAAATCTGAAGGTTTCGATCTATCAGATCTGAACGGATATCTTTTATATCATCTATGCTCAAATCAGATGATTCAGATCAGAGTTTGAAAACATTTGAAGATGTGTTGCCGGCTATCAGATCCGCATACCATATAATGGCGCGTGGACCATCAATTCCACCTCAGATCGTTGCCTCTACAATCAAATCGTGGCCTTTTTTAACACGTAGAAGCTCCATGGTGCTCGAAAAAGAGTGAACCCTGATCTGATCGTCAAGTTTCAACTTGATATTGTTGATTCCCATCGTTGGCAGATGCAGCTGACGAGGTCTCAGACGTTGTGAGTCGTTGCCAGATTTGTATTGACTGGTGGTAGTTTTCTGATAAAGCTGTATCTAATGGCTTTGTCGATGCTCTCTGTTTGGTGTTCGTAAAGCTACATGTTTTGCTTATGAGGCATCGAGGCACGCTTGCATGTTTTTTGGTGCTGGCACGTCAATTGATTGACCGCGACCGTGTAGCTGTAATTTTTCAACACAGTTTGGAGGCCACGCTGAGAAACCCTGTCTCAGTTCTTCATATTTTCCAATACATCCCTGCGATTGTTGATCCCTGCAACATTTGACTCGCGCGGAAGACCTTGTGGATTGGGCGAAGGATTAACTATGCACAATTGAGTTCTTCCCTAAAGAATCTAGGGTGCCACGTTCTTTTCATAAGTTAACTTGGGTTCATTAATACCGTATTATTGTGAAATGGTTCTCGACCACGTGCTTTGTTAAGTGCTGGAGATGTGTGACTATCCTCTTTTCTTTTTCTTCGCAATGGACTAAACTTTTATTGATTTTCCTTAAGTGTGTTTTTGGGCACCCATATTAAAAAAACACAAAAAAAATAGGGATATTACTTCTTAAAATTTTCATGCATTGTTCTATAAGAAAATGATGCTCAATGGAGAATAGGCATATATCCGTTTGGTTGGTGGATACGAAATACGAATGGTTGGTTAGTGGTGGAATTTTGAAAGTAGATTGGTTTTATTTGTGTTTTGATGGGAAGAATTTATTTTGTTGTTATCATAAATTTTGTTTTTATGGCAGGGAGATAAATTTTCTAGCTTGGTTTTTTTTAAGATGGGTAAAAGATTGTAGGAGCTTAGTGAGAAGAGGGTAGCAGATGAACTTCTTAAAGAGGTCCTTCAGTTGCAGTGAATCATAACCCTTTTGCAAGCAGAGAATGCAACTATTAAGAATAGGTGGTAAACTTCCATAGTTCAAAAAATCTAAAAGGTTGAATATCTGGATTCAACCATGGAAAAATAATTCCAGATGCTTGCAAATGAATTTCAAGAGAAGATTGATGTTTTTGATGACTTGGAGGAGGCAGTCAAGTCTTTTTCTGACTCAAAAAAATTGAAATTTGAAGAAGCAACTGGAAGAACAAAATTATCATCTTGTTATGGAAGTTAACTATTTCAAATAAACAATGTTGGAGCAATATCATTTTTTTAAACAAGATTATGATGTGTTGGTTCAATAGTTAACTGAAAAGGATGAGGTCATTCAAAAGCTGCAAGAGTCTAAGCAGGAACTTGAATTGGAGGTTAGTCGTCTTTAGAAATCTAAGATGGAGAGAATGGATGTTGAGCTTCCAAGCTCACCTTCTTCCACACTTGATGATGTTGATTGTCAAATGGCTGTGTAGACTATCATAAATCATCATATGCCTTTGTCACAATGAGTTTTGAAAACCATACTAGTGGTATTGGGTCTCGATTGCTAAGAAAAACGGGATATACCGAAGGAGGACTTGGGAAGAATGGACAGGGAATTGTTACTCCTAGTAAGCCTGTAGTTCAGACATCAAGATCACGTCTTGGATATGATCATGTTGTTGCCTCATCACCTACACCCAACTGTGAGGGGCTTGAAGAAAATGCTCATGTTAATTGTGATAAACATATTGATGACATGGCTACTAATGTCATTCCAGATGAAAATGTTGTGGCACCCAAGTTTGAATCTAAAAAAACAAAAAATGAGTTATCTGCACATCCTCATCAAAAGAAATTACCCAAGCATCAACGATCTTGGTCAATTACTAGTCCAAAATTCAAATTGTTAAAGGAGAATGTAAGAGAATGAATCATAGACCAGTGCTGACAATCAAGATCGTTTCTGGATGGATCGATGGACGATCATGGTGTCAATTGAACCAATGCTTGCATAATTCATATCATCAATGGAGACTATTGATTCTCGTTTCTTTCGCAATTGTGTTTTAGGGGGGCAGTTAGACGGTGATAAATAATGTTGCCATTTTTTGTGTTTGATCAGTGTGATGGTAACGATGTTCAAACAACTTCAAGAGTGTTGTTATATGGCGTGTGAGCCGAGTTACCATATTTACATGCCTCATTGGTTGTTTGTTGGTTGATAGTGTTGCTTCCATTTAAAGCCCTTGTCATAGTTCTTTACCAATACTTATTTTCTCTAAAACGTTTTTAGAGAAATTAACAATATTTACCACCATTACGCATCTACAATATTCCTACTTCAAAGATCACCATACTTTATCATAAAAATATTAATTTAAAATTAAATTATTAATCACAAAATAATTATAATACACTATATAATATACAACTAATAACACTATATAAATAATAAATAAAATAAAATATAGATTATATAATATATATTATAATTTTGTCAACTAAACACTTTTGTTTCAAAAAGTAATTATAATATAACTGTGATACGCATGGCCAGCATGCTACAACTGATCCACTGAATACTATTATTTTAGTGAAATGTGCTGATACATTGGATAAATAAATTACATTACAACCTTCCCATTTTCAATATTTAATTTTATTAACTTGATAAATGTAACATTAACATGTGCACCACCCAGGAGAGAACATACTTTCTATATCCATGTCCTGCCTTTTCTTGGCACTATGTATAAATGAAAGTTTATTTTGCTTTGGTGTATTCCATAAGCATTATGTCTTTCATAGTATTTCGCTATTTGTTAATATAATAATGATTGTTCCCACTACGTGAATTTGTTGAAGCGATGACGTAATTATGTTCTGTGTGGTGTGTCTAACAAGGTTTTTTTGTTTTTTGTTGGGTGGATATAGAACATATAATGAGTATCAATCCGTCCCAAAAAGCTCATTGAAATGATCTATGATTTTTCATTGAAATGATCTATGATAATTGTTTTGTTTGTGTCTGGACATGGACATGGAATATTATATGAAACAAGCAGGTTACCAGCTTTACAAATTGGGAACAATATATCAGAAGTACACGTTATACCAATTCGGAGTAAATGGTGGATACGCCAACATAAAAACTGTGGCAACAAACTGGGGCAACCAAGTATTGTATTCTTTATATCCTATAGCTAAATTTCTTTATCTTCCATATTATTAGTCGCTGCAGCATGGGGCTATATCTTCCATATTATTAGTCGCTGCAGCATGGGGCTATATCTTCCATATTATTATTAGTCCCTGCGTCTATATCTTCTATATTATTATTAGTCCTTGCGGCATGGGGTTATAGTAACCGGTTTTAGATTTTAATATTCGTTAGTGTTTATTTTAATCTAAAGTGTTTTAAAGTGTTTTTATCTGCTTCATAAAATAAGTATGAATACAGTTGCTAGATGTATTAAATTATATAAATGATTTTATCTGGCTTATATAGGTTATTTTGTTCGTAAAGTTTTTGGAATTTGTATTTTCAAAACTAAAACTAATGCTAGCATTATTTAATAGACATTAAATGCTAGTTTTTTCCTGTAATATTTGGTTTGTAAAACATTGTCTAGACATTAAATGCTAGTTTTTTCTCATAATATTTGGTTTGTAAAATATTGTTTATCGTAAGTACACACAACACACCATGACACACCACATGGCTGTGTGCATGTACTGGTGTGGTGGTGTCTACAACTGGGCTTAATTGAAGTCATTCACCTTGGCTTTCTAGTTTTCCATCTTTGCTCGCTCATCTAGTGTATGCTCTTCACCTTGCACGCTTTCTGATGGTGGTCTTTGTCGATAGACAATAGTCATTGTCGCGAGGAGTCATTGCTTGAAGGTCTTTGCCATAGTCAATAGTAGGTAGTTGGTACTTGACTAAAGGGCCTTGCTAGCCATAGCCAACAAGAGTCTAAGCCTATTTAAATTGCCATAGTAGTTAAGATTGCTAGTCATTGCTAGCTAGGGTCATTCTCAGCCAATCATTGTCAGCCGGCTAGAGTTGGGCTTACCTACTCCACCTTGATATCGGGATACTCAACTGGGATGGTAGTTGTTGCGCTATTCAAATGGGCTACTCGATTGGGCCACTCGATGTCAGTTCTAATTTGCAAGAGATCTTTATTCTCTATTGCCAGGGAGACCATCTCTTTTACATAATATCGCGAGAGTTGGAACTTTGTTGCCTACAAAGCCTAATCACCTGGAAATTACTAGGTAAGCCCCATGCATGATGCCCATAAATAAACATCTATGCCTATTTGTCCCTTCTTTGCATGGCAACTCTTAAAAAAGTTGCAACAACACATGCACTGTGCATTGTGGTACAAAAGAAATTAACGATGAGCACAATTATTAATGATGAGTACAATTTGTTTGCACTGCTTCTATTTGTTTGCCGCCTCTATTTTTGCTTTTGCTTCCTTTATTTTTCCTTGCAATATTGAAGTTAACTATTATCTTTCTGCACAATTAAAGGAAAAAGACCAATTGAAGCACTTTATATATAATAGATATGGTGGGAGTGGGAGAGGGGAAACTTCTTAATGGAATAGCAGTAGGAGGTAGGTGTTAGTATCACTCATAGTCACACCCTCATTCCAAGGAAGTAGCAGCAAATGAGGTTCCACTTTTTCCACTTATGACTAGACTATTTTACTATTGACATGACAACTTCTAGTAGACTATTCATAGCACACTCTTTGTAACATCTAGCACACTAAAACCTTAGAAGAAGTAAAAATTTTCATTTTCATTTATGAGGCGGGGGCACTGTTGGTAAGGGAATATGTCTCATAACTTGCGCTGAAGAATCCCGAGGTCGAGGATTTGATCCTCTCTCACCTAAATTTTATTGCTCATCTATAAATTCTAGTATGTTCAACAATCTGTTCTTATTAACTTTACTATTTTAGATGTTTCCAATGCCGAGGTCGAGAGTTTGAGCCTCTCTCACCTCAATTTAATTGCTCGTCTATAATTTTTAGTATGTCCAGAGATCTGTGCTTATTTATTTTATTATTTTGGATATTTTCAAGTTTTGATTTCTTACTTCTTAGTTTTTCATTTACATTATCTTTCTTCTAAAAATAAAAACAAAGACATTAGATTGTTGGTTGAATACCTAGAGCTAGAATGTCTTTCTTCTGGAACCCCAGACACCAGGAAACTGGTTGAGGCAAAGTAATTCCTTAGATGACTTGCAGAAAATAAACATTAAGTTTCGCAGGAGCCAGAGTTGTCTTTTAGTTAGAAAAATAAAATGGAAAATGCATGCCTACTTGAGAGCCTGTATACAGAAATCAGAAGGACACTCCATCGAGGAAACCATGAAGTTCCATCCACCGGCACCAACGACACTCTAGTTTTCCGAAGCAACATCTTTACACTGATCGTTGGGTTGTTCTTTGCGTCAAAACTTGACCAGGGTCTTGCCATTTCTCCGCATGAAATTGAAATCTGTCTTTGGCATTCGAGATCAGGGGTTTTCATGCCGACACATATTCACTCAGAAAAGTGGTGTATCCTATTCACTAAAAAAAATACATACACTACCTATACCAACATTATGATGTATGGTTTTGTTTTAATTCATATATTTTTAATCTATATGACTGATATTAAAATTTATGAAAATACATCAAGTTGTGGCAAATGAATGGTATGTTCTTTCTCCTTTAGTAAATAAAATTCAGTTTCCTTTATGATAAGAGTGAATTGTCATATTTCTTTGTTGGTTTAGTGTAAAATAAATTTTTGAAAGTATCACTATGTTTTGTAAATTAGATACAAAGGCTTGGGAGGTTGACACTCTACGAAGGCATAAAAAAACATGTCCTGTGTGATGTTTCATGTACGACAAGAAATTATTGTTTCAAATTCTAAAGATAAAAGTATTCTAGTGTGGGATATGTGCAAGCGAACTAGTGTTCAAATTTTTCGTAGAGCATTAGGGGAATTTTGAGGTCTAAAATGGGTCTCCTAAGAAAAATGTACAACCAAAATAAACTTTATAAGAACCAATACGATACAATATGCTGATGTCAACCATGGGGGATGATTTACCTTTTTTGGAGTAAAAAAGTAAAAAGATTAAAAAATAATAAAATAATAAAACTACTTTTTCAACTCATATTTTCAACTTATCTCCTTAAGGTTTTACTCAAATTTCGTTGCATGCAAAATTTAATTCCTCATCCAATGAGTACCCATGTTGCATACTTTCGATGGACCATGCTACAAGAAAAATGAGAAATACATGAGAAAATGTGATTGCAATCACGTTTTTTTCATGTATTTCTCATTTTTCGTGTAGAAGGGTCCATCAAAAGTATGAAACATGGGTACTCCTTGGATGATGAATGAAATTCTGCATCCAATGAGTGTTTCCGCTCAAAATTTGAGCAAACCCATAAGGAGATAAGTTGAAAATACGAGTTGAAAAAATAGTTTTTTCTTTTTTTCCTCTAAAATTTGATGATGTAATCTAATGTTATTTTATTATTTCCACTATTATTTCATGATTTTCTTAGGAGGCTCATTTTAGACCTCAAAAGTCCCCTAATGGAGCATGATCGATTATGGATTCTTGCAACACATCCTAAGATGAATCTCCTAGCATCTAGGCATGATAGTGGGATGATTGCATTCAAATTGGAGAGAGAGAGAGGCTCGCTTATATTGTTTATGGGGGATCGTTGTTGTATGTCAAGGATAATTATCTGCAGACTTACGCGTTTTCAACTCAAAAGGACAATCCACTAATACAAATTAGGAAGCCTGGTTCGATTGGCCCAAACCAAGGGTTGAGATCTTTGTCATACAGTCCAACAAAGAATGTTATCTTAATTTGTTGCGATACTAATGGTGGTTCTTATGAAATTTATGTTGTTCCAAAGGATAATCATGGTAGGAGTGATACAATACATGAGGCAAATAAAGGATTAGGAGGATCTGCTCTCTTTGTCGCTCGCAATAGATTTGTTGTTCTTGACAAGAATCACAATCAAGTCACTATCAAGAATTTTAAAAACGAGATGACAAAAAAGTTCAATCTTCTAATCACAACAGATGCACTTTTCTATGCAGGGACAAGCAACTTGCATTTTCTTGCTTTATTTATCATTCCCCCATGTCCCACCATAATGCATTAAGCCATCCTTGTTTACATACATGCATATCCCTTACTTAGCCTTTTTCCTTGAGCTAGGGCCTTGCATCGAGAGATTTCCTTGACATTTCTTTTGACATAATGGAAGTATACCCTCTATCATCAACTAATAACCTTGATAAATTTCGTGTGCCTGTTATTTTCCAAGTGTGAATTTTTTGAAAGCACCCTGTTGCATTCTTACTGACCAAAATTTGACTAAACTTTTATTTTGGGGTTATCATTGGAAGGCTTACATGTTTAAATATGAAGCAACTCATGGGGTATAAAAAGGGCGCTTGAAGATTGTTGATGATACAACTATTGAAACTAATGGTCATAGAATTATTGTCAATTCTAAAATGTATGCCCCTTAATGTTAACTAATGTGTAAATAAACACCGATAATTATGATTTCAAATATATATGAATACCTTGGATTTTGGAAGTTATGCATTTTGCTTTCGAATATCTAACGCAAGGGAATTTGATGTATTCTTGTTGTCTTGGTTGTTTGAAATATGACACTTTACATGTGTGAATTCATGGGTAATGCCATAATTCTTCTTAACAATTCCTAATGTCAACCTCTTAGGATTGCATCTATAATGGTGCATTATGAGATCACTTTGTGTCCACTTCTTGCAATTGCATCTCTAGTGGCGCTGCATTTTTGTTACGAATATATAATGCCAATGAATTTGATGTATTTTGTTGTCTTGGATGTAAGAAATAGGGCATGAGTTTCAAGTTCTAGCATTCCTCTGCAACCAGTAAGGATAAAATTTTATGAGAGATCATTCGTTGGTGTCTTTCGTTTGGTTATGCAATAATATCTATTTTGGGGTATGGGTTCTTTGTTAGATCTCTGATGCCTTTTGGCCTTGTCTTTCTCCCAGGGTGATCTAATCTTGCATTAAGAAAAATACACATTAAGAAAAATACACATTGACTATGGCTCAATTTCATCTGCAATCTGAAATAGTTTTGAAGTAGATTTGATGGGCGTGGGCCTACATTGTAACTTGATACTAATTAAGACAAGATCTCTACCTACCTTAATTCAGATTCATTCTTGAGGTATACCTAATGAATATCTGCGAAATTTCTTGTGGGCCGTATGAGCTATGTTTTTCCAAATAAATTTCACTGGATCATGTTTACAAGGGAAGTTTCCTTCTCTTTCTTCTACGGCCAAGTTTGTGACCATTTGTTGAATCTCTAAGGATTGGTGGATTCAAGATATATATGGTATGATTCTTGTGTTTGATTTTTTTCACTAATGCCAGGATTCTCTCAACTCTCGTAGAAGACATATCTTAAGGGAAAATATTACTCCGTCAAAGGTCCAAGTCAACGTAATCTCATTAGAGTGATAGAATTTTGAATATAGGTCAACAACTCTGGTCGATAATCTAATTCAAGATCGATGAGATCATATAATTAATGAAACTCTAGTCCAAATGCTTATTTTGATTTGTGGTTTGAGCATATCTAAATATGCTATCATAATTAAATGTAATGAAGTTGACTCCATTTGATTCATCATTGAGATAATCGATGCCATGATTACAAACACGCTATCTCTTCCTGTATAATGCATTGAATCTAGCATGGAGATATGGTTCATGGGGCTTCTTGCAACTTGTTTTATTCTATGGCTTGGATAGAAATGGTGGTCATCTCTATAGCACAGTCTATACATTTCTAATCACTCCTTATTCAACTGAGCAAAGGTTAAGGGAATAGAATACATGTTTCAAAGTTCACACGCTTCACCCAATCAACCTTCACACAGTTCACCTAATCAACCCCACTCAAGGCAAGGACTTGCTCCCTTGCAACCCTCCTTGTTTTTCATACGGAGTATGGGTTTTCATAATGGAAGTAGGACATGCTAGAGAGATATATTTCAATGCAGCGCATTGGTATTCATCATTAAAAGCGACACAGGTATATTTCACATAGCCAAGAAAGAGAACATGATGTTGTTGCATTAAATCACTGCAATAATGAATTGAAAAATATCAAAACAATATATTTATATATAATATGCCTCATATGCCAGTCTGGTGCACTCGCTAAGTTTATTAATTTATGTATGGTTCAGTCTGTTGGCGGCAGGGTCGGAGTAAAGAATTACAATAAGTGGAACACCATGTCTCAGCTCTCTCCGTGACATAGCCTCAACACGAGGTTATATATATATATGGGGTTTAGTTATTTAAGTTACAGGGAGTTACATTTTCTTTTCATGTTTAATTATTAAATTGTTGAAAATTTTAAAATCTTAAATTCTGTACCTAAATACCTTAGGTAGGTTTGCAAGTGAATATTAACATTCACTTTCTTTGAGGTAGGTGTGTCACAATGTTTTTCCAATAAAAATATTGAAGAATAATGTAAATAGCAATTAAAAGTTATTTCTAATAAGTTAGCAAAAATATATGCTCTTTTGTAAGGTTTTTAGTAAAAGCATATGCTCTTTTGTAATATTTTTAGTAAAAACATATACTCTTTCATAGGGTTGTACATTTCATTCAAGGTATCCTTTTGTTCTATGAGTCTCACTTCCCATTTATAGATACATGCGATTTGGAACAAAGGCCAAAGATTTCATATTAGAATATATTTTTAGCACAATTAAAATTTTGGTCTCAAAAGATGAATTCTAAAATTCATTGTTTTCGTGTAAATCTAACATAATAACAAATTGGCTAACTACCAAGCCAATTTAACTACCCAATTAAGACAAAATGTTTCTAAATAATGAGTAACTTGTCAACTAGCCATTTCCCTAATTTTCAAGGTGTCAATCTTTTTATATTGAGTAATTCTAAGGATATTTTTGGTTGTTTTGGAATTGTAACTCTTGAATAGCAAGTGCCAGCAATTCCTTTCCACTACAAGGATTATCTACTTATACATCACAAATTTGTCAATCTTTTATATATATAAACAAAATTCATCAATTTTTGTTAAAAAAATATTAACTCTTTGTTTATCAAATGCTTAAGATACATGATGTTATAATTGTCACTTGTTTGATCGAATGCACAAGTTTGAGAGTAACTTGGACTTCTCATTTAAAATTATGATCTTGCATTTCCACACCTACACACTGATGTATGAGAGGAAGGAAAAGACCCAGATTCGGGGTTATAAATTCCAATTCTAATTGGACTGAGTCATAGATTGCATTCATAGATGGTAATTGTCTCTATAACAACTACAATGAACTATGAGAATAAAAGATCATTGATTGATAAGAATGCACGTATTCAAATTTGTTTCTGAATTGAAATAAGCAAAGTTATTGAATATTTGGTATGTAATTGCAATTGCAATGGAGATTTTTTAAATTTTATTGCAGTGAGTATTGTCTTACTTTTGTTATAAGAATTTGTAATTTTAAAGTGGTTTTATCTTCACAAGTAAAACTGAAATTACGATTGAGAGTTGAAAGTTTATTTTTTTAGAGAAAAAAATTTCTTTCTATTATGGAAAAGAAAGTACATATATCAATGAGAGTAAATTTCAATCATCATAGATGTGTTTAGATGAATCATCATCTATTTGTGGACACAAATCGCCACAAAATAAAAAAACAAAGAAAATACATTTAGTCAGACCATAACCTTTGTGAGTCTACTGACATGATAGAATCCTTTGATATCAGAGGACAGTTAGAAAACTATCATAAGTCCAACACAGTCTAAAAACAAAATTCGCTCGAGACAGAGAGCCCTGACAGAGAACCTTGGAGTCGAAGACCCATGTTATAATGGGATGGAACCTTCCCCTGTCAAAGAGGCAGAGCAAAATAGCTGGAAGATGATGTGATCTGAAATAAAGCAATAACCCAATTTTGAAAGTTTATTTAAAATGAGTATCGACGTACTTTTTGTTGTTAGAAAAAGAAACTGTAAAAAATAATCAAGTTAATAAAAATATATAACATTTAAATGCTTAAAAAAATAATTATACAGAAAGAAATATACGACATTAAACATATGCCCACTATTTAAAAAAAAAAAATTCACAATTTTTTTTTGTATTTGACAAGAACGCATCAAATTTATAGAATGTACTCACGTTGCTGTTACGGATGAATATGATAGACATTATTACAATGTTTAATAAAAAAGAAGGAGATGGGTTCATATAATATAGCTCCCTCACGTGCCACACCTCACTCTCCCATTAAGGGGAATTTTGAGGTCTAAAATGGGCCTCCTAAGGAAATTATAAAATAATTTAGTGCAAATAATAAAATAAGATTACATTACACCATCAAATTTTAGAGGGAAAAGAAGAGAAACTATTTTTTCAACTCTTATTTTCCACTTATCTCCCATGGGTTTACTCAAAATTCGAGTGGGAACACTTGTTCGATACAAAATTTGATTGCTCATCCAAAGAGTATCCATGTTGCATACTTTCGATGGACCCTGCTACATGAAAAATGAGAAATACATGAAAAGTGTGATTGCAATCACATTTTTTCATGTATTTCTCATTTTTCATGTAGCGGGGTCCATCGAAAGTATGCAACATGGGTACTATTTGGATGAGGAATTAAATTTTGCGTCCAACAAGTAATCCTTGAAATTTGAGTAAAACATTAGGGAGATAAGTTGAAAATATGAACTGAAAAAATAGTTTTATTATTTTATTATTTTTTAATCTTTATACTTTTTTACTCCAAAAATGGCTAATCATCCCCCCGTGGTTGACATCATCATCTTGAATCCTATTGGTTCTTATAAAGTTTATTTTGGTGTACATCTTTCTTAGGAAGCCCATTTTAGACCTCAAAATTCCTCTAATGCATAACAAAATTCTACTGAGTTTCTGAAGTTTGATGGGATATATCTAGCCTGATAGGATTGCATGAGAGGGGACTGCAAACCCTAAGGTGTTCAGTGGGACATTTTTCTTTTATCGTGTTGCACTCCATCTGCCACTTCAAATTTGCTTGTGATCCATTAAATAAATATGTTTTATCGACGCTTCAAATTTGCTCGGAAAGTTATCTTTTCCTAGAATGAGGTGATTTTTTTCCAAACAATCTAATCATAGGAGCATTTGAATCATTTTTTTGAATAGTCAAAATGGATTCAGCACATCAAAAACCTCTTGGGCAAAACCAAAATCCTAAAGCTTGACCATTGTAACCTAGATTTCCCAACATTTCTACCAGATTTTAGCAAAACTCATATTTGAATTTCCACTATTTTTCTAGTGAACTTGTTTCCTTGTTAGACTACTCTTTTAAATAATTAGTTTATGGAAAATGACAGCCCAAAGAAAGTAAATTAAGATAAATGACAAGCACCAACATCTTGAAGGCCAACCAATATATACCAGCCTAGATCCATCTAACTATGTATCTACATGCGTTGAGAGGGATCAAATCCCTTGAGGTGCAAACCTTCTTTTTGGAGTGTAGAATTTGAGGAAAAGTTTGCACCTCAAGGGATTCGATCCCTCTTGGTGCTTTCTAGATTCAAAGTTAGATCGATCTAGGTTGGTTCCAGCTAAGGGCAACAATGTCATATTTTTAGATTATCATTATTATGTATATGTTTGAGATAAATGTCATACTTTGAAATTTACATTATGTTTTCTTTGCTTGAAATAACCATATAATTTTGTTCTTTAATTAGTCTATGTTGTTTGCCTTGAATGGTTTGTACATTTGTGTTTGGATGTTTTAAGTGGTTTGTGTGTGTCTGTGTTTGGATGCTTTGAGTGGTTTGTGTGTTTATGTGTTTGGATTTGGATGGTAGTGTTTCTGAATGTTACAATTTTTGTGTTATATTTTTGTACGTGTATGTAATTGTCAATTAGTAATTAGTTCATGATGAAGAAGGAAGACAATCTTGTCAATAACTTGCAGGAGGATCGATACTGGACATCTATTTAATTTAATTTAAGGTATCACAACTTTTGACAATTAATTAATTCTTAATAGTGTCCCTCTAGGTATTACTAAATATATCTTGAAGAATAGTTTTATTTTTAAATTTTCTAAGTTACCTCAACCTGTTGATATGATATATATTGTTAATAACTTTAATTATGAAAAATGATGAAATACAAATTTTGAATGCAAAGTGACAATGTATTAGTGTTGAATGGAAAAAAATGTGAATAATAAGAAAGTAGGCAATTACAAATTGTGTTCATTGTGATCAATCTCAACTATTTTCTTCTGATATTTTTATTGTCACCCCTATTAGTTTTGCCATATTTTCATATCGATTATATGAAAAGTGTAGTTTAAATCATAAACCATTCAAATATTTAACTTGAGCTATTGCACTAAACATATTACCTTTTCTATCTTGCTCTCCAATATTAATAGGTTGAATTACTATAACACAAAAATCAATGCACATTGTCAATAATTTTTTTTGTGCTTATACTAAAATCAATCACCCTATTAATCCAATCAATTTAAAATTAATGTACCATCATACATCAAGTTACACCAAATCAGAAATCAACATCTACACTAAAATCAATGCATCTAATGCAATCAATCAAATATGATTAGAAAAACATCTACATTGAAATCAATGCATCTAATGCAAGCAATCAAATAGGATTAGAAATCAATATTTACACAGAAATAAATGCATCTAGTACAGGCAATCAAATATAACAAAAAATCAACATCTACACTGAAATCAATATATTTAGTGCAAGCAATCAAATATAATTAGAAAGCAACATCTACAATAAAATCAACGCATCTTGTGCAATCAATCAAATAGAATTAGAAAAGATCTACGCTAAAATCAATGCACCTAGTGCAAGCAATCAAATCGGATTACAAATCACATTTACATTGAAATCAATGCATCTAGTGCAAATAAGCAAATATCATTAGATATCAACATCTAAATTGAAATCAATTCATCTTTAGCAAACAGTCAAATAGGATTATAAATCACCATCTATAATGAAATCAATGCATTTAGTGCACGCAATCAAATAGGATTATAAATAACCATCTTGATCCAGGTGGATTTTGGTGGCCACCCACCTATCCCATTTGGACCCCCACAACTGTCTCTTTCAGTGTTTTCAGTTTCCTAAATTGTAGCACAGTTTACTATTTTTAGCAGTTTTTCAGGTCCTAAACTTCCGGAACCGTTTTGAGGCCCTAAACGGTGTTTTTTTGTAAATTTGGGGGCAACATGGGTCCATGGACTGATGTTGTCCTACCCAAAGTTGTAGTGCTCGGATAGATCTTTCTAACGAGCTATTGTACGTGTCAAACGGAGATCGTATGCCAAAGTTACGACCCGGGGAAATTGATGTACCAATTTACCCAAACGAGGCCCACAATTTGGTGTTTCATCCTCCAGGGTTAGGTTTCGGGATGTGAAGGGTTTTCCATTGTTTCTCAACAATAAATAGGCCTTCGAGCCTCATTGTAACACAGTTCAGA
>APFE030371045.1:0-13429 GCA_000404065.3 Pinus taeda | reverse complement strand
AAGAATATATATTTCCCATGGTTGATAACTACATGGGAGGATACAAAAATGATATGTTTCCATATGGTAAGACTTGGAGTGGGAAACACATACCATGTCTGGTGATATTGATGACGTAGAGAAAAAAACTGAGTGCAAATAATGGAATGACACCCGTGTTTTTAAGAATTTGATTGCAAGAATCTGTAAGGAAGAAGACACTCGAAAAGAATAAAAATTAAAATTAATTTTCAAGTGTTCATTTATAAAAAGATACAATGAGCAGGTTGCAGATCTCCTAGAACCATGATCAAAAAATTTGTAGATGAGGGAAGATGCCAAGAAAGAGGTGGATGTTAAAAATATTTCATAAGTTGAGGTGAAAGGTATGAATGGTGTTTTTAGACTACTCCTACAGTGAGCGACCAACAAGAAAGTCCTAACAAAAAATATGAACCTTGCTAGTAGCAACTCACATAGTGTACTTACTTATAATTGAAAGTAAGTGGAGAGTGATTTGGTGACTCATCATAGATTTGGATGCCTAAATCCAATTGATCTGGTAGGTTCAAGGAGATAAAAGAGTTCAGGTGTTGAGGGTAAGCACTTGAAAGGGGTCTCAAATGTTAACAAATCACTCTAATCTCTTGGGATCCTAATCGTGAATCTTGTAAATATTGGCAATAGGGAACTACAACATGTACCATATCGTGATTCAAAACTTACATTTCTTTTCTCTTGGTGGAAAATCTAAAATGACTATCATTACCAATGTTAGCCCTTCTAATTATTCTATAGTAGAGACACTTTACAATTTGAAATTTGCACAACGAGAAAAAATTATTTGGAATACTTCATCTGTAACTGAAGATGCTACAAGAGATGTTATAACTTTGATGATTCAAATTCAACAGTTGAAGGAAGAAGTAAGTCATATGTGTGGTTATCCTGAAGAAGTGCCTCCAACTCAAGAATATGACTATGGAAACATGGCCTTGTTGACCTCTTTTGGATGATATGGATGGGATATGAGAGATCTAGCAAGCCCATTTCCTGGTCATACGAAATGGCCTTCACAAACATATTTGGAATCTACACTTGTAAGTGCTCTGAAAAGACATGAATCTTTAGAGACATTAATGAAAGCAATGGATATTAAAAATTAAAAACTACAACATTTTGTTAAACATCATGAGGAAGATGCACAGTGTGGAAATATGATGCTTTATTTTGAAGAAGACAAATTTAAGAGACTAGAGGCAGTTGCTTCTGATACGATGGTTGTAGAAGCACACCTTTTAGAGGAGAAGAATGTGTTAATGGATGAGCTACAAATTATAAAGAACAATATCGATCAAAATCTTCAGGTGATGAGGGTTGAAATGGAAAAAATAAGGTTGATAAAAGAGCTAAGAAGGTACCAAGAATGTTATGAGGGTGGAGAGCTAGAGAAAATTCTAGAATAGATAGTTGTATTAGGAGATTAGTTACTCAAAGCTTTGGAATAGAAGCTTATGCATGAGAAGGACACAAACCTTATGAACCAAAAGGAATCATCATAATAATATCCTTCTTCCATCAGTGAGGAGAATGAATTTCTTTACAGACATGTTAATTTGTGCTGAAGGGAATAAAAATATCTTCGTAATAAGTTTTGCGTCTACCTAGAAGCCAAATAAAATTTGGAAAGGCATGTTGATGATTTGATGATCCATTGTGTTAAGATGACGCTTTCAGATGTTGATGGATAATTCCAACTGAACTCTGCAATGTATTCTCTAGAGTTGACAAAGGGGACATCATTTAGAGATGGTTTACCAGAGAAAAGGGAGCTTAAATATTTGGTTGAAGAAATTAGTGCAACCAATCAATGTGAAGCAGAAGCTCGGGGAACTTCCGTTTATTTGGTTAAGGAAGTTGATGGTTTATGCAAAAAATGTATAGGAGTCTATTGAAGATAATGAAGGAATAAGTATCATGTATGAGAAAGTCATGCAAGATCTATATGAAATAAAGAAAGTTGAGGAATATGGACATGAAATGAATGAAAAATCCCAAGAACTAGTTCATGTATTCAAGTATCAAGTTGAGGAACTTGAGTAAGAAATTAAACAAAGGAATCTAAATTTTTTAAGAAAGGGACACATGTCTACAAAGGATGATTCCCCAAATATTTGACCAGATGTAACAGGCTCTATGAATGTTGAAGTAGAACATATAGCTCTTCGTCTTAGAAAAGAGATTGCAAAACTACTAATAAAATTGCAGGATACATCAGAAGAGAATGAAAGAATTCCTGAGCTATATGAAAAAGCAATGCGATAAAGAGAAGATGCAAGAAGAATGTGGTGGAATTTTGGAGGTAGTAGAATTTGTATAGAGCATGTAAAAGACATGGAAGATGGAATGGGGACAAATGCAATAGGCTGTGAAAGCTTAATTCAAGGGCATGAAGAATAAATTTGAGGTAGTGTTGAAACTGCATTATTGCATGAACACGCTAGTATCAATGGGGATTGAAAAGTAGAACTGGAGGGGATCCATACATGAATGGAGGTTTAGGAGTGTACAATGAAATTAAAGGAGATAACTTACGAGAATGAAATATTAGTTGACATGTATGAGTAGGCAATGCCAGAAAACAATGGAATTAGGAAACTATGGCAAGGCGTTGTACAAAAAATAAGGCTTCCATTGAATTTAACACAACTATAAGGGGCATTATAGAATATCAAGAATTGAGAAATGAGGCTGAACAACTAGAAATTAAGATTGTGCCTAAAAGGGATTCTAATGAACTAAGGATATAGTTGGAAGATGGTAAAACATATCTAAAATTTCGCATGAAATATGATGGACATCAAGAGGAGACAAGGGGAACACTAGTAGAACTTATAACTGTGGCAACAAGAAATGATTGATTAGATACAAAATCTTCAAACAAATCTCATGAAGATGTCCCAAGAGAATGGAAAATTAGTTAAGATGCATGAGAAAGCTATATCTGAGAGAAATATATTAGTGAAGTTGTGGAATAGTGTATCATATTCTTTGGAGCATGCTGAGAATATATAACTTTTGAAATGAGATAGGTTCCATAACATTTCCAGAAGTTTTTGTATTGTATAGTGGAGCCCCCTTTGCTCTTTTATCCCAAAAGAAACTGAAGTTCTTGAGGAAATGAAGAAACAAGGATAGGAAAACGACATTTAGATTTCTGAAAGTCATCATGGTATATTTTTTACCCACAAGGGAGGTACAATGGATGTTTAGGAGTAGTCTGACTTTTGGAGAAACATGGATGACAATTTAATCTCTGATAGATTATTTAGCTTGTTAACAAATGAAGCGCGTGAAATACAATTTAAAATGAAGGAAATGGCATGTGAATATGAGAAAATACTAGTAATATTTGAGGAAAATGCAAATGATAATTATAAAATTAGGAAACTATTACAGAAAACTAGTTAAGGACTGGAAAATTCCACACAGGAGAGGACACTTTTCTTGAGGGAGATAGAGGATGTTAAGTCCAAGCTATATAACCTGATAGATAGTAGTGAAGATATGGTCGATGGAAATAAGATATTTTTTCAACAAATGGATGAATTAAACATAATTAACGACTCATCAAATAATGTTGATGCTCATTTTACAATAAACCAATCTGATGAACTTCAACCATTGACAATTGAAAACAGGTCAGGCACATATGTGGGGAACTGAGAGGAAACAATCAAAATGGATGTTTCTGTAAAAATATATGAAAGTTTGATCCACTTGTTCCTACAATTAAAACAAGAACCCATCATACTAATACTAAAATTCTCTAATAAATGAATAAATCAATATAGATATATTTTAACCTAGATCTTTTATACATTGATCGATTGTTTTCTTATTTTCTTTAAATCCCTCTCAATTCTTCATAAATATTGGACTAAAATAGATATATTTTAATACGTATATCCACCCCCTTAATGAAGCACTAGAACCCAAGTAGGTGGTACCAAAATAGTCCTATCACTACATGATGTCATCCCTAAAAACAAGCATTGTTCAATTTTATTTTTGAATGGGCAGACACTTGATAAGTGGTGGAAGTTCCATGGTAATACACCCAAACATAGATGAAGTGATTTGATCATCATAAGCAACAACTAGCTGATTTAGAGTTCTTAATGAAATACATGAAAACTCAATTTTAACACCATAAGCAACAACTAGGTGACTCAGAGTCCTCAACGAAGTTCTCCTTAATGCATGTGACAACTAAACTCAAATAGGAGAGCTAGAAATAATAGCAAATGCCTAACACAATGATCAATAATGAATAGTGATTACGTGTGTTTATGAAATCCCAAAATTTGGGACGTTAGCATTCTGTCTTATTATTATCATGTATGCAAGTGATTGTGGTCATGAAAATAAAAAATAATCGGAAGTGGTTTTAAAGTACAATAAAATTATTATATGGCTAAATTTTAAAAATGAATCATATATAATCATATTTTAGCATAAACTAAACTCTTCGTATTTATTTTTGTGTGTTTATATTCAGTGTCTCTTGCCTAATAATGCAATCTAAGGTACTTCTATATATTTCGTAGTAAGAGATGCAAAAACATAGAAATGAGCATGTGTTATTGTTGTTTAAATCATGTCTATAGATGATAATGGTCATATATGGCAATTATGTTTACTTAAACCAGCTAAATTACATTGTTTCTTCTTACATTATGTGAAATGAGTTATATATGTTATGTAAAAAGTTATAAGGGGATACCATACTAAAAATGCAATAAGTTGGGGTTGTCAATTACATTTAAAGTATTGTGGAGATTTCCTATATACTAGAGTTGCTTAAAAGTGTAGTTTTTACATATTTTCTAGAGAGGGAGGAATAAATCTAGAGTGGGGTGATAAAGTATAGAAGCCATGCCCTACATGGTTGCATTTTCAATCCATTTTTTATTAAAAATAGTTTGGTAAAATGGTAAAAGTTATTATGATCAGGTACGATAGTTTTGTTGAGAGATTTCTTATTATTTGGATGTGATGTGAAATGCATCAAGCTATGGGTAGAGATAATGTAACCCTTGAGTGATTTAGTTGAATATTAGTATTCTCAAAATAATAATGAAACTAATTTATAGTGGAAATGGGTAGCATGCATAGATATATGTTTGTATTTGTCAAGTACATGACCTATGGTACGAGTGAAAAGGAAATATATTCTAAATATCATAATGCTCTAGAAAAAATTATAGTTGTTTGGAAACTACAAAGATGAATGTTTGGAGACTAGTTTCCTCTAAGGAATACATACTTTTAACTATGTATTTTATTTCTCAACTTCTAGGATAATTTATTTAATAAATATTTAGTCTTCAACTATTGTATCAAACAATGACATAAGTTTGGAGAAAATATATCAAAAGATATAAGAAAAAGGTAAAAAAGTCTTTAAAATCACAGAAACTATTTCAACAAAAAAGCCTTTATATGAAAAAATTTGAAAAAATAGATCAAGCAACAAAATAAGATATATTGTTTTAGTACTTATATGATTACAGAAGAAAATTGATAATTCTCCATAAGATTTGTTTTCAAAATCTGCAAAACCTTATAATCAAAAAAATTAAATACAGTAAAATGTACATATACAATAAATTTGTATATGTATTACCTTTAGTTTCTTTCGGATGTTACAAATGCATAAATAGAAATACAAGAATTAAAAGGAACATATTTACAATTTAAATTTACAAATTAGGTTTGACGTGATCTTGAACTTGAGTTGTAAATCACATTAAATTAGGGTAGAGTTTAACTTATAGATGAAATGGATTTTTTTTACCCCTGATGCCTTTTTGTAATCGACATTATGGTGAACTTTGATCCACTCTTTTAATGGTTGATCAAGCCATTTCTTTTAGATAATTGAGGGATGGAATATTGAAATGAATATATATGGGTTCCTTTCAAAAAATAGTTCGATGTTCTTTTGTTCACATCCTCTTATTCTATCATCTGTATTAGCATTGGTTTTTTTGTCTATTTCAATGTTTCTATATGTCAATGTTTGGATTTGGCTTTGTATGACTGGTATGGTTCTTTCATGCAGTTTTCTTTCAATTTTTGAAATTGTGATATTACTTGGGATAAATATATTACTGACTAGACAACTCATTTATGATTAGTGCGAGTTTATATTCATGCGTATGGTGATATATCTTTTGAAAGTTTCAGATCAATAAGCATGAAAAATGATGGTTTTCAGGCTAAGTGTTAATTCTTTGATATTTTTATCAGGGTTTTATGGGTGATTTGGCATTCTCGTCGTAGATTTTTATCCTGATTTGCACCAATTGTCTCAAATTGACTACTCATGGACACTCATATATGACAACGATTAATTTATTTGTACCATACCTCTTAGTTTTCAATGTTTGATTTAATCCCTTGGGGTTTGAAGGTTACTAGGAGCGTGTTGTTTCATTGTTCTTGTTCATACTTTTTACATTGCTAGACAAGGGTTTGGTTACCTACTCGTCGTGCATTTTTCCTTTATGTTTCAACTTAATTCCTGGCTGAAGCCCTCTTAGTTTCTAATAATGGAACCCCTTATCGAGTTTAAATCCATTAGAGTCGAGATAATAGAGGCATATGACGAATGCGCGAAATTGTTCCACAAGGATAAATAGTGGGAATTCCTTCAGTTGGTTTAGTGTTATAATAAAGGGGTTATCAAGTATTTTTCCTATTTCTTTTGATATGAAGAAGTCTCGAGTGGGTTATCTAGAGATGGTTGTAGATATTGATTTCAATGAAGCATCTACTCATCTCTCCTTTGAGAGAGAGAAATGGTCATAAAATTTGCAATGTCTGACATTCCCTAGAACCAAATTATCATGAGTAAATATCGTGAATATCATGTGAAAGATATGCCAATTTCCTCCTTATAATCTAAATAGCGTAATTTATTGCTTTTGTTGCATCAGTATGTTACTTATGAAGGGTCACACAGTCTAGATTTTAGTTATCATGAAAGGTTTTTAATGGAATTTCTCATCCATAAACTTAATTTTCTCTTTTTATCTATATAAAATCCTAACTAAAATATCATGCGCAAACCAGTCACATCGTAAGAACTCTGAAACATCACTCTTTTGTCATAGTTTCATGTATATTCTAGTTAGACACCATTTCCAAAAATAGAGGGGTTCAATATGATCATTTCCTAGATCGGAGTGGTTTTTAAAATCCCCAATTACATGAGTATTTTAATTCCTCGTGTATTTATCTGCATAACCCTTCGTTCGATAGTCTTGTCCAACCACCATATCATCATTCATTATATAGCGATTGTGAAGAATCATTTCATACAGGAAACCCTTTTGTTTCAAATGATAATAATGTTGAAAACCTCAAACCTACTGGTGTTTGCCTAACTAGAAGCATCACCAAGGGTACTATTGTCTCTCATATGGAATTGAAATAGGAATTTAATGATAAAAGAGAAGTTAAGATTAAATAAATTCATAACAAAACTATGGATCTAAAGTTAAGATTAAACAAATTCAGAGAAAAATATCTCGAGAAAGGAAAGAAAAACATTACAATACTCCTAAAAATGATGACTTTATCCATATAAAGGCTCATCTTCAAACCTTTCCAAAACAAAATCAGCCATATGCCCAAGATAATTTTTGATTTTTGCATTCATCTCGCTTGTTGTGATGACATTCCTCGAAGAAACATCCATTCGAATGAGCCTAAATTAAGAACATTTATTTATCAAGACATGCACAAACTTGACCTCTCCCTTTGCCATGATATCAATTCATTATGTTAAGACTTTAATATTTGGTGAAAGTGGTAATTCACATAAAATAACCAATCCATGATTCTAACTTATTATTTTTTAAGTACATGATTGATACCCTCCCCAACTACCATTTCCAAGGGTCAAATTGATATATTTGAATATTTGTTAAGTAAATAGTTAACTAGGATTGTTTTATACAATTGTTTACTTATATTTGTGGGACTAAGAATACGATATTAATAAAAATTCACAAGTTAGGGTTGGTTATGGGTTATTTATATATCCTTGTAGTTTAGTTAATATGATTGAAGTGATAGAATAAGGGACACAAATAAGAATGTATATTTGGTCAATCAGATTCAAGTTATTTGAACATTGGAGACCAAGAATTATGACTCCAATGGAGATAAGTATAGGTAACGCCAACCAATAACCGAGATTTCCATGGAATAAAGGATCATATCCAAATTCGAAATTGCAAGCTTTAATAGTAAATTTATAAATTACTAGTCAAACCATGTCAAGCTAGTGCAAGGTCATATATGAATATCAAAATAAAGGAGTACTGCCAATGTTTTATTTTGACTTTGTCAAGCCAAGCTATTGGGTGGTAAAAGCATTATTTTGTATTTTTCGGATTGGCCATTACTAGGTCTACTGTGATGATTTATAGCATTATTCCTGTAAGGCAGAGAATAATGCCAATCATGGGACTAGTAAAATGAGCTTCATTGTTATTGGGTCATAGTAAAGGGCGTGACCTAATTACTTAATGTCTAATTTGAAAATATGTCATCAATACATTTTAGTGGCTTTTAGATAAAACCTTGATGCTCGAGGATTCACGGTACAACTTAAAAATTAAATCTAAGATATGTTTCAGTACAACAACAAACTTAAATATCATATATGTTTGCTAATTGTAAGTCCTAGAATATGTCCCAATGAGGTACTATGGATGACTGAATAAAATCTTTGGGAATACCTTCAGGATAGCTTGGAATCTCTACTAGTAAAATCTAGGTTGAAGGTGTGAGAGATAAGAAATATGGGTGATTAATTTTGTAGACACATCAGATCTATTGGGAGGGGTTCTTCCAATTAGGATGCATTTAATGAACAAACTGCGAATTAATTGTTTAAGTGGAGGGAGCAACAAATTGATTGATCACAAATATTTGGAGTAATGGGATGGATGTGAATGTTAGGAGGATAGTCTATAGACTGAACTTAGCCGACAATCAAATTTATGGAGACCTATATGGAAAAATAAAGAGATTCCATTGTGCACTAACATAATATATGATCAATGGGCAATGCTACATCTCTGTCTTTAATTTTTATCTGAAATGTGATTTAGGAAGACAACTCTAGAAAGAGATCTCAAGAAGATTGGAATGATTGTGAAAAATGCCTAGAGTTGGTTACAAGAAGATATGGTCACAAAACTAAAGTCAATTTGTAATTTAAGATTAATTTTGAAAGGTGTTAATCTACAAGATTTAGGGAGTCTGTCACCTAGTTTCAAACTAATTGAAGTTTCTACATATTTATTGTAATGGAAAATACTAAACACCATGCAGTAAGCTAATGATTGGCTCATTATCTTTACATCTAGCTCATTGGATGAGGCTAAAGTGAGTTACTTTCTTATCAAATTATCCTTCATTAAAGGGTAGATAATGGAATTTTCTAAAATGAAAGATGGGAAAAGATATGTAATTCTTGTTTGTGCATATTGTTGATGTCATATCTGTTATCCTATTAATGATTTCTAATTTGACGCCAGGGAATTTCCTTTTACATAACACCGAGAAAAATATTTTCCAAGTGAGGTTGTGTAGTTTAAATCCTCTTTTTCACCTCAGAATTCCACCATTTGTGTATGACCTCAAAAAAATAGAGAGGAGAGGTGGTTGATGGAGGGTTTTTGTAATTATTCGTACTTTCTTTTGTACTTTTCAGAACTCATCAACTAGGCAGAGAAATCAATATTGATAAAGGGATTTTGTAATTCTTCCTACATGCTTTTGAACTTGTGATAAGCGATTAATTGGACAAATCCATAAATACTAATACTAGTGAATCTCCCTCCTTATGTTTAAGTTAATAGTCTAACAAATATGTTTCCATGAATTATTAATACGAATTTCACATAGAAATAGAGCCTAATCCCTCTTGTGTAAGGATGAACATAACTAATCATGGTGATTATCAAATCATGCATGTCTTTTAACCTTATGGACTATCCATTATGCTTTTCCTTATTATGAACATCATTAGCCATCCATTATTGGGTCTAAGATGATAAATACAACACAGAAGGCACTTCCAGGTCATATAACACAAAGAACTATAAAGAAGAGATTATATCAAGGAGACACTAAACTAACACTACATGTGAGTTAAAATATACTGAAATTGTATTGCTGGCATGGACAACCTACAACTAATAAACCTAAGCTTCCACAAGAAAGGGATGATGTCAAGGAAACATAGTACCTATTGAATGCCCACTGTTCACAACGAGTCGATAAAGGGAATATACAACATCATATAATTATGAAAATGAAAACTTTAGCCTCTTTTATGTTCACTATTCATAGTGATTCAGTTGAGGGCCCATCCCTATATTTGTAGGCTTGCATCCTAAGTACTCTAGTTTGGGCTTCCTTAGAACCGATCAACGGAAATGCCAAAAAGTAAGAGCAACACCTTTCTGAAAAGAAAGTTTTCCTCATCTAACATCTTATGGTAGTTAGTTTAGGTAATGGGCTAAATCCAAGGTTTCCTCTTAGTAGAAGAATAGGCACTTATAATGCATATTTGAAGCACTATTTTAGGCTAATCAATCCTAATCCGTCAGTATCGAGAAAAGGACGGTAGATCTAAGAAGTTGGATTGGATTAGAGACAACCTCTTTGCCTTCCTCTATGAGAATAAAGGTGGCAATGAAGGGTAAACACACAATAAAAAGGGGCTTTTGTGCACTTTTGAATAATAATATCATTGAAACACTTGGACCAGTTAGTGTTCGCTTACCTAGAAGCATGACCAAGGGTACTACTATCTTTCATATAGAACTAAAATAGTAATTTCATGATAAAAGGGAGGTGAAGTCCTCCAGGGTAAGTCTTCAGCCTAGAATTGTATGTAAAGAACCTACACATGAAGAGGAGATTATCAATCACAGCAAAACCCTCAATCTAATGTTAAGATTAAAAAAATTTGGAGGAAAAAATCCCGAGCAACGTGAAATAGACATTAGAATACTCCTAGAAACATGCATTGGGATGAGCCTCCTCAAAGATTCCACCTTAAATTCCACTCCTCAAAGATTCCACCTTAAATTCAAATTCAAATTCAAACGCAAGCCCATTTCAAATTTGTGTGAAAATTCCAAATTTTCACCGACGTGGATAGATGACGTGGATGTGAAGAGAATTTCTCAAAAAAGATCTCAATCTTTTACCTAGGTCCCTTGCACGAGAATTTCAAGAAAGGCATCTCAGGATTTTTTTTTCCTCGTAGACGTTGATCCGCTCCATTAACGGATCACAACTTTTTTTGAAATACACGAGGGATGGCCTGGGTGGCTTCAAACGAATAGTTAGCAGTTCTTTTGTATTTGCAGCGAAATTTTTTATTTGTTTGGAAGTGTTTTCTCTTGTGTATGTCAATGTTTGTGTGGCTGTGACTCTCTGTCGGTTCCTCTCTAAATTGCCTCTGTGTTGTCTGTCTGTCGGTTCCTCTCTAAATTGCCTCTGTGTTGTGCCAAATTCCTGGGTTTATTGGGTGTCGATTATTTGATTCAGTTTTCCTGTGTATGTTTTTCCTCTTGTTTTTATTTGTTTTGCAGTGTAGTGTATCTTCTTTCTTTGTAATCTTGTTTCGTTCGTTCTTGGTAATCTTGTTTCGTCCTTTGTTTTCACTGGCTTGCTGATTGGTTTGGTTTACTTCCTGATGTTTTCTTCGGATTGGGTATCAAGATTGAACATTCTAATTTCCTCTTTTATACACATAAAAAACTTAAAAGTGTCGATGATGCACAGATCTGTTGCGCCAGAGAGATAGGAAATCCTTGTCAGGTTTGCCAATGGATCGATTTAAGAAGGTTCGGCTGGCGAATTTCAGGTACTTTCGATTTTTCAGGGTTTTTCTGAATAGTCCATTAAATTAAATTAGAGTCGCTTTTGGTATACCTGTGAATTTCTTTGACATAATACGCATGAACGAACGAAATTTTCTTGTGAGTACTCAACTTTTTAAGGGCTTTTTCTGAAGATATTTTCATATTATCATAAATTTGGATTAAAAAAATTGTCACGGTATTTATTCTTCATTTAGTTTTCAAGGGTCTTTTACAAAATTTGTGAACAAAAAGTTTACGTTGATCATATATTTGACGAAAACATGGTCTAAGATATTTATGTCTCTGCCTTCTACGGCGACATTTATATAGTGGTTCCTCTCTTACTGATGCCTCCACTTCTGCCCCCACTTCTGCCCCACATCCCATCAGTCATTATAGCATGGAGGAGTTTGTTATTATTTAAATTTGGTTGGCGGAGGGTTTTACCAGTTGGCCAAATTAATATTGATATGCGACGATTGAATTCCCTGAATTCCAGGAAGCGTTGCTACTTTCTCTGCAGGAAAAGCTTTCGCCGGTCGCCGGGTATAAACTGTGTCGACCCAAGCTCTGCAGACCATCAGTCCCTGTTTTCCGATCACATAGTAAAATATTTGTAGTATTAAATTTAGAGGTCAAGAAATGGGCTGGCGCCAGATGTATGAGTTCCACTTACCCGAAGCAACGAGTAGCGACAAATAGTTATAAATTAGTTTTACGCCAAACGACCCAGATCAATATGTATGATTTTGATTACCGGAAACCACGAATAGAAATAAGTACCATTATGTTGACCGTGAACCCTGAGCACATATTCATGATGGTTTTCACAAAATGAATGAGAGATGATGAAATTAGTAGTCACCGTCCTTTCCTTTCCTCGCCTCCCTTTAGCATTAAAAGGTACGAAATAGTTGCTTCTCACGATCACCATCGACTGCCTTCTTAAGAAGATCCAATGCCTCTTGGGGAAGACTTTAAATAGCGTACAATTCGCGTTTTACTTCACTTATTTTCAGGGAAGACTTCCAATAGCCTAGAATTCTCGTTTTGTTTTACTTATTTTTAGGAAAGACTTCCAATACGGTAGAGTAAATATTTAATTTATTCAATTAAAAAATTATATTCAATTATTTATTTTTTACAAATTGGATGATATAAAACAATTTATTTATGAGAAGAATTGTTTTATTTTTATAAGACATGTGAAATGGATGCTTTTATTTATTTAAATGTGAAAAGAGGCTTAATTTTTTTTTTAACTGAACACATTTTTGTTTCTTTATGTGATATGATGGTTGTGTTTTTGCTAATTAGATAATATGTTGTTGACATTTTTTGCAAGTTTAATTTGTATATAATTATTTCTTAGATGATATAATGATTGTCTTTCTTAAATAATATGATGATTATTGATTTCCAATTCATAAGAGATTTTTGTTTGCTACATGATGTGGATTATATATGTTAAATGATATGATTATGTT
>APFE030371034.1:0-20237 GCA_000404065.3 Pinus taeda | reverse complement strand
CCAATCAGAATCAGTGAAACCAACTAATAGAGGAGCTGCTTTGGCACTGTAATGAATCCCAAACTGTATTGTACCTCGAACATAACGAAGTATTCTTTTAGCTGCTTCCCAATGACTTTCATGGGTGTTTTGCATAAAACGAGCAACAAGGCCAGCAACAAAGGAAAGGTCAGGACGAGTATGGGTTAAATACAAGAGTTTTCCTACAAGTTGACGGTATAAGGTAGCATCAACTTCAGGAGAAGTACAAGAGACTGAAAGTTTTACTCCAGACTGAAAGGGAGAAGGAGCTGGCTTACAATCTTCCATGTGAAAATGACGAAGAATATCACAAGCATACTTGGACTGGGAAAGGGAAATACCCCCCTTGGATTGCAAGACTTGAAGACCGAGAAAATAGTGTAAGTGTCCTAAGTCTGTCATTTCAAATTTCTTTTTAAGGCTGGACTTCACATGGTTTATAAGGTTGGGATCACTACCGGTAAGAATAAGATCATCAACATAAAGAACAATGATGATAAGTGAGTTGCCCACTTTCTTGGTGTAGATAGTATTGTCAGAATAACACCTAGAAAAGCCAGATTCTAAAAAAAAGCTATCCATTTTGGCATACCAAGCCCGAGGAGCTTGCTTGAGACCATAAAGAGATTTCTCAAGTCGACATACAAGGCTGGAGTCTGTTTGGATGAAGCCAATGGGTTGTTCCATATAGATTTCTTCATGCAAGTCCCCATGCAAGAAGGCAGATTTAACATCCATCTGATGGACTTCCCATTTTAAAGAGGCAGCAAGGGAAAGAACAAGGCAGATAGAGTTCATTTTGGCAACAGGTGAGAAGGTTTTAGTGTAGGCAATGCCTTCAACCTGTGAAAAACCCTTAGCAACAAGACGAGCTTTATGTTTATCAACTTTCCCATCTGGTCCATACTTGGTTCTGTAAACCCATTTACATCTAACAAGTTTGCGTCCCTTTGGTAGAGGAACAAGATTCCATGTATCATTTGCCAACAATGAATGATATTCTTCATTCATAGCTGCTTCCCAATGTGGATGGCCTGAAGCTTCTGCAAAAGTGTGAGGATCATGATTTACTGGAGCTTGAGCCAGTAAAGAAGAGGCTCTTTCAAACTGAGAACGTGTACGTCGCTGATCTGTAGGATCACCGGCAAGATCACCTGCTGCATCCCGAGTAGCACGGACCCATCTTGGAAGTTGAAGATCCTGAGAAGGTGGGGGAGGATTGTCATCCTCACTTTCATCATCTGAAGAAGAAATGTTTTCAAAAGTAGAAGAGATAGGAAGAGGTGGCACATCCGCCGGACTAGGCTCGCAGGCCGATTTATTTTCATCAAATTTTACATCTCTTCTAATGATAACATTTTTGGACTTAAATGGAATAAGTCTACAACCTTTTACATCTTCAGAATATCCAGCAAAAGTACATTTCTCACTCTTAGGTTCTAAAGCTTTATGCTTTTCATCTGGAATATGGGCCCATGCTTCACTTCCAAAAACACGAAAGTGACTTACATCTGATTTAATGGAACTCCAAGCTTCTTCTGGAGTGATATTCTTTAGAACCTTAGTAGGAGTGCGATTTATTATATAATTTGCACAATTAATTGCTTCAGCCCAAAAACTAAGACTGGGTCCTTTAGATTGCAGCATACAATTAGCCATTTCCTTTAAGGTGCGATTTTTCCTTTCAGCTACACCATTTTGTTGTGGAGTGTATGGAACAGTATGTTGCATTTGAATTCCATTTTTGGTGCAAAACTTGATGAATGTGTTTTTAACATATTCTCCACCATTATCAGTTCTTAGCTTAAGAATTTGATGTCCAGATTGTTTTTCAACAAAGGCTTTGATGGCCAAAAATGTGTTAAATACTTCACTCTTGAGTTTTAAGAAGTATACCGAAGTGCGTCTGGAGAAATCATCAATGAAAGTTGAGAAATACTAGCAGCCAGAGAATGGAGCAACAGGAAGTGGACCACACAAATCACTATGCACAAGTTGTAAAGGGGCTGAGGCGTGCCAAGAGGCACGGTTTTCAAAATTGTCCCGATGATGTTTTCCGAGTACACATCCGGAACAAACACCATCTCTGCAAGATACCATAGGAAGACTTGTCATCATATTTTCTTTACATAGATACTGAAGGGAGTGATAGTTTAAGTGACCAAATCGCTCATGCCAAAGTTTGCTCACTTCATCATTATGAGCAACAAATACTGAGGGAAGATTTGATGACCCAAAGTTTTGAAACTTATACAACCTTGTGGAATCATCAGCAATACCAGTAGTTAGAATCTGTTTAGGATCTCTTAGATCCTTGATTACAACATCATGAGGTGAAAATTCAACAATTTTACCTTCACCTGAATGAGTTATCTGATATACAGATAGAAGGTTGCTGGATAAGGTTGGAACACATAATACATCATTAAACTGACCATTGTCTAAATGAACAGTTCCAGTCCCTACAACATTAAGAGATCTATCATCACCAACATATATATTTTTGTTGTTACAATCATGTAAAGAAGAAAACATGGCTTTGTTTTTGGCCATGTGATAAAAGGCTCCAGAGTTAATGATCCACTCATGAGAATGAGAAGAAAAAGATACATTTAATGCATAACCAGATTGAGATGATTGACAACGACATGCAGAAAGTGCCATTCCTGAAGATGAAGTGGAAGTTGAAGTAGAAGAATGCTCTACATGGATGTTATGTTTCTTCATTGTGGCTTCCAAGGCTTCCATCTTCTCAAAGCATTTACATTCTAAGTGGCCATCTCGATTACAAAAGTTACAATGTCTATCAGTCTTCTTCCATTTGTTTTTATTGGTCTTATCATTTTGCTGAATGATCTTTCATTTTGAGACTGAGTTTGCTTAGGACCCTTGTTTGGTTTAAGACCATTCTTTTTAGGATATGACTTCTTAGGATTCTTTAAATTTGGTTGCTGCTGGGCGGCTAACGCTTTCTTGGAAGAGTTTCCAAGATTAAGAAGACCAAGGTGTAAGAGTTTTTCTTGTCTCTTATTAAAGAATCACAAAAAGAGTCAAAGGAAGGGCCTTGTAGTCTTTTCCTTGACAAATGAAATCTTCCCTTGTAGAATGGAAGGTGGAAACAAATACAGAGTAGGCTGGTCCCAACTTAGTAAGGATGGAATAAATAAGGTTATTATCTTCTTTCTTAACCTTAACACCTTCCAAGAGATATCTAAGTGTCTTGAATTTGGACAAGAAATCTTCAATGCAAGAAAAATTATTAGGATCCAATGTAAGCAACTCATTTTCAAGTTGATGGGCTCTAATTTCATTTTTAATCCCAAAAACTTTAGTGATTTGGTCTAATGCTTCATGAGGAGTCTCAAGTTCTGCAATATGGAATCTAAGATCAGGAGAAATAGACATCCCTATCAAACCACGTGCTTGATCTTGTCTATTTTCCCATTTTTGCAACCTTGTCTTCATCTTTTGGTTTCTTCTCTTGGCCTGTGGCTATTCTGTAGAGACCTTTACTTCTAAGTAAATCTTCCATGTATGATACCCATTGGAAATAGTTAGTGCTGTCAAGAATGACTTGGCATGGACTTTCCATTTTAAAAAAAACTGAAGCTGAAGATGCTGAAAGTAAGTCTTCCAATGGATAGATCTCGAAAAATTAGGTTGTTTTAAAAAACACGGCTCTGAAAAAGGCTTCCAGATGAAGAAGTTATGGCTTTTTGAAAAAAAAAAATGTTGAAGTCGCCGGCAAAGTGCGCGAATGTGCGGGAATGAAAAAAAACGCCCCCACAAAATGGAGATTTGAACCCAAGACCTCTACTCTCTTAAAATAGCTTTGAACCAATTGATCTATACAAAAAATTTGAGAGAGAGAGAGAGAGAGCGGGGGGGGGGCTTTGGGTTGAGTGCTTGCCTTGAGAAACCTCTTTTTCCCTACAAAACACAAAACACAAAACCCAACACGGACATGCAAGAAAAACGAACCTTATGGCTCGAAGTTAGCTTTACCCAAAAAACTAAATATTTAAAAAAAATTGAACCTTGTGGCTCAAAGTTAGCTTTAGCGGAAAAACTAAATATTTTTCTCAATGTTTCTGATTTTCCGAGATCACACTAAGGTGCAGGGAAAAGAGCATACGCATGAGAAAAAAAAAATCCTTCCTTTCTGTTTCTGATTTGCCCAGATCGCACAGAGTCGCAGGGCAAAGAGCATACGCAGAAATGAAGGGTATAGATCCGGTTAAAAAAAAACTAAATAAACCAAAACCGAAATAAGCAGAGAGAAAATAACAGTAAACTGCAAATAAAGACTGTATACCTCCAGATCTTAAAAATGACGCAGATAGGGCTACCGGAAACCTTTTCGCGTGAAACGAAAGGGGTTCCTCACTGAAACAGATGCTCCGAACACAACAGAGTCCTCTCGGCCCGAAAGCAGTCAGAAACAGTGGATCTAGTAAACGACAGCCGCATGCAATTCTACCGCCGGCTTCAGATTTGGATCACCAAAGGACGCGGCCCTCAAATAGCTCTGATACCATGTAGGAATTTACAGGGTAAGTTTCTCAGACAGAACACCAAAAGGAACCGCTCACAAACAGATCACAGATCAATACACCAGTATTTTGACGTGGTTAAAACCCTCAGAGAGGGAAACAGTCCACGGCCTGCGCCAACGTGGCTACTACAGGAAATTTATTAATAAAGAATGAAAATTTACATAAGCTTCTCTCATGCACGGTTAACCTACAAATGACCCTCCATGCGCTTTAAATAGAATTCATGACCAATCGGGTGTCAAGCCACGGATCAAGTGTCGGTAAAACCGAGGAGAGAATGAACCGTCGGATCACTACATATCGTGACCGTCGGATTGTAAGTTACAAAATGTACAACGGTAAAGAAACACACTTTACCTAACTCTATACTAGACCAAGTTGAACTTAACTATTTCCTATGTGTCGGAATATCTTAACAGTTGGGAGATTGAAATTTTCCTTTACTTATCTAAGGAATTTGTAGCAAAATGTGTAAAGAGATTGATTGAATGAAAAATTTTGTTGATTCAAGAAATATGATCCAAGTACATTGCTCCTACTTCTATAGAGGATTAGTGTGCTTAGATGGGTTATTAACTAGAAAATATCTACAAATTTACAACAAAACCCGTTAACCGATGAAGAGATTGGGATGTAGAAGAAAATGTTGAGACATGGAAGAAAAGGATAATGTCAAGGTAAAAGAAGATGATGATTGGTTGGTATGGTTACTTAATCCAACTAGAAACTATGTATTCATAATAGGTTATATAACTCTTGCTAAGGAAGGGGAGAGAGATAACAAATATGGTGGTGGAGAACTATCTAGAAATTAAGATGAATTTCAAAAATGACGTTTTTCATGTGGTTGCTTTTAAAAGCTAGGGCTCCCACCTGGAGGTGCAAAAATTTTCATGGACAGTTAAGTTGATCGCGATTTATGTTAACAAGTACAACACACTATTCTACACTTAATTTATTGATTGTCCCTGTATAAATGAGGTATGAAGAGAAGTGGAAAATATGATTGGATTTAGAAATCCCTAAAAAGGTTAAGGCATAAAAGAAGAATATAGAGAAAAATATGTAAAAGAAGATACAAAGAAGATTAGATCTCTTCCTCTCAACATAGCTTGGGGTTATGGTTAGCTAGGAACCTAAGGCTATTTGAAAAAAAGGTGAATCTACCTCCTAACTGTGTTATTAAGGTACTAAACATATTAAATGCTACCCATAGACTTAGGATAAACAAATAGATGGGCATACTCTGATGTTGTCTCTAAGAGAGGATAAAGGAAATTTTTATTTATGTAAAAATCATTAAATTTGCGTGAAGGCAAGGATAAAATAGAAAACTAATAATTACTTAAAATTGATGGCTTTAAAATTAGTCTTGAGACTAGTTAAGAGTCTTGAGTATTAGAATTTGAAATATTTGATAACTCACTCATGATTATTCAATAATTCTCTAAGAAAATAACAATGAAGAATCTCTTTTTACAACCACAATACAATGATCTATAACATCAAATAACAAACTTTCTTACCTATCTCTTTGGTCTTACTTATAAAATGACAAGATAAAAATAAAAAATGGATTATGAAAAAATAAATCAAAACTAAAAATATAAACTTGAATTATACTCATAAAACTTACTTTTATATTTTTATATGTTTACACACTTTTTATTAAGACGAATGATGCTTTGAAGAATTCAATTTGCATTTATTTTATTTTAATATACATTTAAAAATCTTTTACTAAGAGGATGCTTTCAATATTTTAATTTGAATGACTTAATTTTTATGTTTTGCGAAAGATAACCATTAATGATACAATTTTATACACGGAAAAAAACCATAAATGTTTTTAATGAATTATGAAATACATTTAATATATAAAATTATATAAGCAATATAAGATTGCTTATGTTTAATAAATTTATAAATTTCTATATATATAAATATAATAACTTAATATTTTATTGGAAAGTAATATGAAAAATACTTTTTATTATTATATCTATATATAATATATATATATAAATATAAATATTATATTTAAAAATATAATGATTTTTTTTATTTTATTAATATATTATTTTTTATAATTAATACAAACTTGTTAACTTGCTTTTCATGGTTATTATAAATTTTTTATATTTAATAAATCTATAAAATTTTATTTTATATATATAATATAAAATATATATTTATTATTAATATTTTTAAATTATAATACTTATTTCTTAATATTATTATAAGCGGATTTATATTTACTAAATTTATAAAATTGTTTCTATAATATAAGAGGTCACAGGTTCAAAACCAGAGGGGGTAGAGTATGTATGCCTTCGTAGACTTAGCAGTGGAGGTGGGTCCCTTGTCCCACAAACAAGAGGGTCTCATACACCAATTTGGTGTCTGGCTTGGCTGTGACCTTAAAAAATAGATTTTTTATTATTAATATTTTTTAAAAATATATCTAACTTGTTTTTATCGTTATAAAAATACTCTCGTAATTTCCAAAAAGTTCTATATTGCTTTTCAAGGACTTTCTTGATAAGCTCATTAAAGGTTTTTTAAAGTATATTAACTTATTGGTTATGATTATTATAAATTGATTTATATTCAATAAACTTATAAAATTTCATCTTATTAATATATATAAATTATAAAATTGATATTAAAATATATATTTTTAAATTATAATATAGAAGTTTTCTCATTATTATTCATATACTGTAATTTTCAACAATATATTCTAGAATTTTTTTGTATAAATAAGTTGTTGTATTGTTTTTATTTGACCTTCCCGAATAAACTCATTAAAAGTTTTTAAAAATTATACTAACGTGTTTCCTGTTGTTATTATAAATTTACTTAATATTTAATAAATTTATAAATTCCATCCTATCGTATATATCTTATTGATTAAATAATATTAAAGTAATTTTTTATTATTAATAATTGGTTAAATTATACAACTTGTTTCCTATTGTTGTAAAACATACTCTAGTAATTTCCAACAAGGAAAATTTCAATATTCTTTCTCTGACTCCCCTAATAAGCTCCTTAGAGGTTTTATTTTTTTATATAAAATATGAATTAAAATATTTGATTTAAAATTGATGTTAAAATATATTATTTTTAATAATAATTTTTAAAATTATAAATGTAACTTTTTGATTGTTATTGTTATTAATATATTATCGATTATTAAGCTAATAATATGTAATGCTTCCTTTGGTTTCTTTGCTGAGCTTAATTAAAGTAAGTTAAATTAAATACTAAGGAGAAGCGAAGGCATCATGGAGTGTGTCTATGTGGTTCAAAGACTTTTTGTCCAATTTTCTTTTCGTATTTACTTTGTTCGGGAATATGCTTTGTTGTTAGGGAGGATGACTGACGCAATCAAGCTCGCTCATCACACGACATGCAGTTTGCAAAACGCAATCTTATTCTAATCCAGCTGACTTGCGTTTTCGCATCTCGAAGATTAAAGGTTTTCCTCAAGCAATAATGGCAGCCCTGTTGCTGGTATATCCATTTCAAGCGACCAATGACTCGGCTGAGATGTGCAGAAGACGAATCCCACACACAAGCCATTGTGTGCTTGCGTGGTCCTCGGCTCTGTGTATCCGTCACGTCATTAACAGTCTGAAATCTTAGAAAAATGTTCTTGTCATCATGGCGGTCGGTAGGAAAAGCAATAATTAGGCCTCCAAGCCGTGAAAGTTAAGTGTTGCCAATCACCATATTGCGGCTTCTCAAAATATAAATAGAGCCACAGTTTCACCATTTCGTATTCCAATTATTCATTAAGCCCCCGTCCCAACCTTTCATATTCCAACTTCTTCAACTTCTTTCAATTCGCAGTACTGTAATTCCCTGCAAGAAGTGGGCATAATCTTCAAATAAATCTGTGCGATCGGGCTTAAAAGCATGGCCAAGAACGACAACATGAAATACGCTGTGTTGGTGGGATGCAATTATCCCAACACAGAATATGAACTCCACGGATGCGTGAACGACGTTATGAGGATGCAAAACATCCTCATTCAACGCTTCGGCTTTGCTAAAGAGAATATCAATCTCCTTATCGACACAGACGAATCGTATACAAAGCCCACTGGAGAAAACATTTGCTTGGCTCTCATCAAAATGATTCGGCAGGCCAAGCCCGGAGACGTGCTCTTCTTTCACTACAGCGGCCATGGAACTCTGGTTCCACTGCAGAATTCCACCGGCTATGATGAGTGTATTGTCCCATGCGATTTCAACCTGCTTACAGGTAACTCCTACTCCTATATCGTTTCTCAGTTTGGTCAATTCAATCCTGAAATTTACATTCATATTTATGGTTGTAATTATTATGGAACATTCATGTAATATATTACATGGTATGCAGATGAGGACTTCCGATTAATCGTGAACATAGTGCCTCTGGGGACATCTTTCACCATGGTTTCAGACTCGTGCCACAGTGGAGGCTTAATTGACAAAGAGAAAGAACAAATTGGACCTCATGCCACAGCCAACAGATCGTTAAAAGGCCCGAAATCATTATCAAAGAGAAAGTTTTTACCGTTGGAGTCAGTAATGCGTTTCTTGAGAGAAGAAACTGGAGAAGCTGAGATGGAAGCTCATAAAATCAAGAGCGCTCTATTTAAGCTTTTCGGCAAGAAATCTAGCTCTAAAGTTCAAAGGCTTGTTACCGATAACGACTCTTTCCTGGAGGAAATGGGACTAGAACAGCTTGAATTGCAGCAGGGGAAGCAGCGTATACATGAGGACATGGGTATTCTATTGAGCGGATGCCAAACTGATGAGACATCTGCCGACGCATGCCCTACAGAGGATCTTAGTAAAGCATTTGGAGCATTCAGTAACGCTCTTCAATCAATTCTTGAAAAGCATGAGAAGCCAATTAGCAACAGGGAATTGGTTTTGGGTGCAAGAAAATTGCTGGATGAAGGAAAGTACTCACAGCATCCATGTCTGTACTGTAGTGACAAAAATGCAGATGCTGCTTTCCTGTGCGAGGAATCCTCCGCGATGGACTGATGACCTGTTTTATGGCATGATCACTCACAATAATATTCATAAAATAGTACCAGGCTGATCCCGCTTGATGTTCTTGTAATCATATGTATTTGTTCACTTCATTATTCAGGACAAAATTGTATACTATGATATTTCAATCAATTTGCAATATATGTGATGCTACTTATGTTTTGGGATGAGTTAGCCATGTTGAATTTTGTTATACAATTACAAACCAACTTTAAGAATCAAACTATTTTTCTCACACCCAAAAAACTTACACCATCAAAGTTTAAACTCAAACTCAATCGATATATTTTGTATTCCTTATACCCAGTTAAGTCCTCCATTGAATTTTACCTTAAAGGTGTCAAAGGGTTGTGACGGTAAGTTATTCTAAGTAATATATAAAATCCTAACTGCAAGCATTACTACATGTAGCGGGGTTTTAAGACAATATTTGAGTCAATTGTCTTAACTTAAGACAAAAATAAATTTGTGTGTTGTCTTAAATATTGTCTCTAAGTGGGTGTCTCAAAAATTTGTCTCTATAAAAACAATATAGAACACATATTATTATTGTCTCTATAAAGACAAAAATTATTGTCTATTAAGAGACAATTTGATTTGTTTCTCTAGAGACAACTTCATTTGTGTCTCTTTAGAGACAATTACATTTTTGTCTTTTTAGAGACAATCGCTGAGATTAAAAACATATTGTCTCTCTAGAGACTATATGTCCATAATTCAAACTATTGTCTCTCTAGAGACAATATAAAAAATTATTTAAAAATAAATAAATAAAATCATTTTGAATGTTCTTTCAAAGTAGTTTCACATTCAATGTTCACAAATAGTACTCATGTATGAGAGAAACCACCACAAAAATTCCTGTTTGATAGAAACCAATGCATATGGGTTATTAATATTACCTTTGTTTAGCAAGAGGGGATTCAATTCATTACTAAATTTACGCCCAAGTTTTACTACTTCAAATGGGAGTAGAAGTTTGGATTTAAGATGCTACATTAGCTTTGATAAGTGTTCCATCTCTCAGTTTTATTATAGTTAAAGAAGAATTTGTAGACTGTTGAATGGAAATGACTTTAGATTTAGACAATGCGAATCTTTATGCAAAAATAAATCGAGAGCCCAATTAATGAAATGGCGATACCTTTATGTGTTCGACAGACAACATACCCACAAGAATACCCGGGCAGGCTTGATAGCGAGAGTTATCACCTACGTAAACCAATTTCAGAGTTAAAATAAATCCTTAGACATAGCTAGAATTTTCAGAGAAAGTTTTAACAAGCCATAACATATTACAAGCAACAATCATTGCAACTAGCATTTCCCCCAATAGTACACAACGAAAGGCACTTGAGCATTCTTGAAGTATTTGAAGAGTACAAAAAGTTCTTATCCAAAATGTGCAAGAGTATATAATGGAAAAAACTATCTTAGCATATAAAAATAACTCTGTAATGGAGTTGAACTAAGATAGCTTAGCCAACTCCACCGATGAAAACACCTGCACAGTACCCAAATCACATATAGAGAGATGTGATAATGCTATTCTAAGCCCCAAATACAAATCAGAATTAAATGTCGGAACTCAAGAGCAATCTCCAATGATACAAAACTAATTGAATCTGCCAATACCTAAATATGCAAAAGCATCTTAACAAAGCTATTCAAAAGCATCATCATCGTCTTCTGGAAGGGGTTGGGCCGCAACTGCTACAAGTTGTGCCTCGTAATTGACAACATAAAAGATTAACAAAAAATAATAAGAAAATAGCATTCTACTTACTGTTGCTGGGTTGCAAGGTCTATCTGAACCTCAGGAGAAGCAAGAGCAGGTGACTCCACAAAATGAAGGTTTGGATCCCTATAAAAATAACCCATTATAGAATCAATGCAAGTCTTTTAATATATCATTCATATTAGGGAGCATCAAAAACTAGATTAAAGGCTCACCTTGAGAGCTTCCATGCCAAGTACAGGAATGGCTTCTCAAAGTTGTAGTTATTTTTGGCAGATATCTCATAGTACTGAAGATTCTTCTTTCTATGAAAAGTAAATTGCTTAGCTTTCACTTGCCTATTCTTCACATCAACCTTGTTTCCAGAAAGAACAATAGGAATGTTCTCACACACCCTGAAATTCACAAAGATATTTAGCTAATTGGATTAGGCAGTTGTGCCACCACACAATTAAGGAACCTTGATTTCTACTTAGAGATCCAACCCCTCTACAAAAGAGATACCTGCAAAGATCTCTGTGCCATGTTGGGACATTCTTGTAAGTCAATTGTGCAGTAACATCAAACATGATAACTTCACATTTCCCATGAATACCGCAACAAACAAAATCCCAATCAGTAAATAAGAAGGAAACAAATAAATAGAAGTGGAAAAACATGGAACCCTCGCCAATTCAATCAAGAAAATGCCAACAAAAGCAGAAAAAGCAAACCAGTATTGATCAAAACAACCAATAACATAGTTTGTCTATAAATTCAAAATTAAAGTTCAAAATAAAGAGACATAAATGAGTAAAACAGAGCACTGATAAAAAGGAACCAAAAAAGGGCTCATAGTTGCTCCATTGTCATTGATATTGAGGTTAAAAGGTGTTGCTACTAAGCCCACACTACATACATATCAACACGGGAAAATAGAATTGATAAGTCAAAAGTTCTCTTGGGATCAATCCAAGTTTAAATCCATGTAGGAACTTTTTAAACAAAAGTTGAAAAGGCACCCAAAAGCTCAAATGTACAGTGCTCCAATCAACAGGTGTCTACTACACCTGCAAAGGATGACAAAAAACACTACTTTCGTAAAGTCCCAAGAGACCGCTCCTCTACCAAAGGATCCAAGAAAGAGAATTATGACAAGGCATGATTAAGATTCTTCATATCAAGGAAAAGATTTAGTTCCTAGAATCCCAAAAAATGAGTATAAGCAATTAATGGTTGTTGAATCTCCTAGAGTGATTTAATCAGAAAATTGATTGTAAGAAGGCAAGGAGAAAGAAAGGGGAAATAACAAGATTTCCCTTAAGGCTTAAGGCATTATATTATCTGTCTAATTTACACAACCCAAGATCTGCCTGCTGATGAAGAAAATCATTTTTGAAGTTTTGTCCATGGGCATATTTATGGTAAAGACTGTAGATCAAACTACAGAACCACTAAAAATAGGATCTGATATTTGTAATTTTTTGTTGGGCTGCCCAGATCCTTGTTGCACTATTCCTGTTATATATGCTCCACTTATCAGCCCAAATGCTCTCCATCTCATCTCCTCCACATATTTCTTCAGTGCTGCTTCAATTCTTTTGTGTTCTTCTAGACCATTTGTGATTGTCATTGCTTCTCCAAAGCACCTTCCTAGCACCACTGCATGCTCAGGTGTAGAACATCCACCTTGTACTAAGTCTGGAGTCATAGGATGTGTTGCATCCCTTGCAACACAAACATTTCCCTTACATATTTTTCCGAATAACACTGCCCATGGCCACCTCAAGCTGAGTGCGTTAATGTTAAAGTGTCTATTTGAGTTTTCTTTACTATATCCAGAATCTCCTCTAGATAGTCTCGAAGTCTTTCCAATGCATTTTCCAATATACTCCATGGATCATGTCCAATATCTGAATCTGCAACACATCCAGTTAGGCATGCCTTATATTCTTGTTATTTTCTGTCAAATAGTTCACAAAGCTTGTGACTACAATATGAGGATTATAATATGAAGATAAAAAAATTCAAACGCAACGCAGTTGTTCAAAATTATCTGAAAGGAATATAATAGAAGGTTTCAATAATTTTTGAAGAATCTATTTTTAAGATTGATGGTTTCCTGCACCTACACATGATCCACATAACAATTATAACAAAGGGTGCTATAATATTATACCACAAGGAAGTGAACTCTGGGTTGTGAACCAGTAAACATCCTTCTCATTACATGGAACAGAACCTGCCCACAAATTTTCTCCCCAAAATAGTTGTGCCTTTGGCCCAAACTTATGTCCTTTAGGGTATGTTACCAATCCCCTAATAGCAGATCTCCCAGAAATACTAGGGGTTGGAAGACCCAGCCATTCAGCGACTACGGAGTTCCCTCCATCACAACCTATCAGTACCTGTGAGTAGAAACAAATTCCAAATGGTTGAGAGAAACATGATAGCATAGAAGATAAATTTAATGATCAAACTTGCATTCAACAGACCCCTGTCATTTTTTCTCAAATACAAAAGGACATCTAGTACTCGTGTATGAGAGAAACCACCATAGAAATTCCTGTTTGATAGAAACCAGCGCATATGGGTTATTAATATTACCTTTGTTTAGCAAGAGGGGATTCAATTCATTACTAAATTTATGCCCAAGTTTTACTACTTCAAATGGGAGTCAGAAGTTTGGATTTAAGATGCTACCTTAGCTTTGATAAGCGTTCCATCTCCCAATTTTACTATAGTTAAAGAAGAATCTGTAGATTGTTGAATGGAAACAACTTTAGCATTGAATCTGATTGTTCCTGGAGCCAATTCTTTTGCAAGGGTATCCAGAAGCACACTCCTTTGCACGCATCGAACTTCATGATTTCCACTGATAGACAGGAAAAGTACTTAGTATTACAAAGCATGTGAAAAAAAGATGACCAAAATAGTTAATGGGATATAAAGTACATCATGTGATAGTGGGTAATAAAGGAGTGTTGAAGCCATCTCCTAGATGCAAAAATGACCACGAACAGAAATAAAGAATACAAACAGGTATACTCTAGACAAAGCAGCAACAGGTGAAGCATTAAAGATAAAATAGAGAAGCAGAAGCATTAATCTGAAAGAAACAACCAGACTAAAAAGTGAGGGATTTGAGACAAGAAGCATTGGATAACAAAATGGGCAAATCAAGAAAACATCCAATGTAAGTGAGATTTTTTTTAAAATATAAGTCTAAGGTACCCTCTAGATGCGAAATAAAAAGCTACATGATATCAATCTGGATAGCCATATTTTTTCTCCTCTGTTTTATTATGTTGTTTTTGGATACCAGGTTTCATAGGTGTTGTGATTGGAAATAATGTTAAGAATGTTGTGCCCAATAAGAATTGGCTTATATGATTTTGAATTTCTATTGGTTAAACTCAGGGTTCACACCTTTTAGGAGTCCATATTCTAGCATGGCATGGACTATCCACCATGGAAGACCCCTCTAGTGAGCCCTACGGTCATTGTAATCTTGAAAATATTCAAATGAATATGGAAATTTTTCTAACTGTCCACTGGGTGCACCTATATCAACCCCCTGTAAATGATAAAACTAAAAACTAAAAACCTGTGGAGGCTTAGAACACATCCTCTGGTCACAAGGTTTGGAAATGCTGGTAGCCTTACATTTATAGCAAGACATCGATCATCCTCCCTTATGAATCTTGATAAAACAATAACACAGGCATTTGTATGAAGAGACTTGAGCATTAGAAAAAGACTGACAAGAAATAGATGAGTGCATGTGTTGTGCACGCTCCATCTCATAAACAGAACGAATGTGTAACAATTGTATATACCTATTACCCAGTTGGATGTGAAAAATGGTGTATATATAGAGCGTATACATGAATTAGAATTGTAGCATAATAAAAAATGCATGGAAATGCTGGCAACCTTAGATTTCTAGCAAAATCAACGATACGAATATATACAATTTCATGAATTAGACTTGTAGCACCTCAAAAATGTTTGGAAATGCTGGCAGTCTAGGATTAATAGAAAAAAACATTGACATAATCACTTGCGAGCCTCAATAAAGAAATGGCAAGGGGATTTGTATGAAGAGACTCTGAAATTCGCTAAAGACTAACTGAAAATAGATGTGTGTGTTTTGTATGCTCCAACTCCTGAACAAAAGGGATGACCAACAACCCTCTTCCGTGTTGGATGTAAACAACATGTATACAGGAATTGCAACAAAACATTAAATTAGGATATAAAGACACCCTGGGCATACATCCACTCAGCGCAAGATAAAATGGATGGAAGTATACACATTGAGTATATATCGAATCGCGATAAATGATGTGTGCACCTTGTTTCCACAAACTTATCACACAACTTCATCGAATCAAACAACAACATTAAATGATGTGCATACATCCATTCCTTTGCGCCACATAAAATGGATGGACATATACACACTGTTTATACACCAAATCCTGATATAAAGAACATCTGCACCTTGTTTCTCTGAACTCTTTACACAAACCCATCGAATCAGACAAAAAAATTGTGATATTCTCAAACTGACAAAATCTTAGACTAAATATGTACTCAAATTCCCGATACAAAGACCTCATAAGATTTACAATACAACCTATCCCGCAAGATTAAACTGACTTCATTACAATAGGAAAAAAACATCAAAGAGCCCTCTTGACAGAAAGCTTTGAAACAACGACAAAAAATATAACTTGCAAAGATCATTATAGAATCCTAAGATAACATTCCATCCATGTAAGATCCACCCATTCGAAACAAAATAGATCAAACCTCAAAAATTTAACAGCCTAGGGTTTCCAACACAGGCCATCCGCGCAATGTTAAGATAAATCTCAGCTAAAAAACCGATCCTAGACAAATATCTTAACACAGGATCCCACAGCAAGCGCCCCCGCAACAGTCATGAGATTTAAATTCCTCAGCCGAAGAAAAAACAACTGACATTAAATGAAGAAAAATAGAAAAATTAAAATAGGGCATGCAATTACCCGGTGTATTAGCCACTAAAGCCCCAAATTCTCGAAGCTTGGAACCAGATATAGAGCCTTTGAGAGTAGTGATGTTGTGCTGTGCTTGGCCACTTCCCGCGCCTATACGTTTATAGGAGGGAAGGCATCCGATTTCAGCCATGAACACAAAGACAATACATTTACTACAACTAAGGACTAAGAATGATGATAACTCATACACCATAAGTTTATTATAAATTAGCAACATATATTAGATAAGAGCCTAGCACATTTCCTTAATTTTCAAAAGAGAGATGTCCATGTGCAAATTAACCCTGGCTCCATGTGACTCTATTGCAACATATCTGCTATGGGAAAATGAAGGAATTAGTCATGGCAGTTAAACACTGAATTGAGTTAGTTTCAATGTTGTTAAATTAGGGTTATTGCATCTTGTCATAGGAAAAGATTGCAGGACATTTCAACATTGCAAAGGCACCACTATTGCAGCATAGCTCCTATGGGAAAATGAAGGAATTGGTCATGGTAGTTAAACACTGAATTGAGCTAGTTTCAGTGTTGTCCAATTAGGGCTATTGCATCTTGTCATAGGCATATATAGATAAATAAAGGTTGCATTTCCATCTAGAGATGCCCAGATAAATGAATCTAGATAAATATAGCATCCTTCCTTTCATTTAAACTATCATATACACTCGATTCTTACTTTAGACAAATATACATTGAAATGCAGTCACCAACATCCATCAACTAGATTCAGATTGCTATAATGCTAATAAAAGGGAATTGTTACAAATAGCTACCATGAATTTAGCATGCCAAACTTTACCTGGATAACAACGACTCCACCAGAAATCTTGGTAATTCTTTCATTCAAATTTTCTTTTTCGTAGTCTTGTTCTGCAACCTACAAAGAAAATGAGAATGATATCATTGGTGAAAACCTTTGATAAAATAGGTTTATAGGGAAGTCAAATATCAAGCGAAACATATTTTCATATCAAAGAAACCTTAAGTTATTTAAATTTAATGTCTGTAATTATTGTTGCATGTTCCTTCAGAGGCACGCATATTGAAATTATAAACCATGCATCAAAATTGTTTCTTTCTACACTCCTATATTGACAACTCACAAATAAAATTTGAGATTAATACCATCATCATGAATGATATTAATGAGGAGATCCCTCCCCATAGGGTGATGACCACTTTGCTATATATGGTGGCTATACTGAGAAAACAAGACAATAATTTCAAGCCTCAATTTGCATAAAGAAACCTATTTAAGTTATAGAGAAATAACACACTTCTATCAAACCTCTAATTTGAGACACTCTTTTATTAAAACGTTCCTGAGTGCTCCCATCACCAAATATTGTTGTTGAGTCCTTGGTAAGTACCACCTTGGCAAAAATACCTAGAACCTTACTCCTAACTTTCTCCAAGAGAAAATCCAACTTCATCCCTTATAACAGTGCCTACACAGAGAAAGAATAAACAAAACAATATCTACATAAGATATTAGAAACCTGTGACCAAGACACGGTGGAAAGATTTTATTCTCAATACATCTCACTCAATGAGAATTTATCCTATTAATATGAAAAGTTGAACTTGTAGAGCAATTCAATTACCAAAAAAAGATTGTTTCCACGAAAAATGATATAGCACTGCTTCTATACACACCTAAATTTGTACTTAATCTATTAGTGCATGCAAGTCCTTAATGTAGCTAAACTTGAAAAATAACTCCAGTGAATATAGCAATGTCAAAATGGGAAGTGTTGAATATTGTTATATTGTGAAAGATGTTACCTCAACCAATTTTTCAGTAATACAAATTTACGAGAGTGATGAAATTTCTAAAGGAAAATTGTGTCCCCTTTTCCACTCTCCGAATCCAGGAGCTTTCAAAGCACCAACATTCAATGCACCACAAAGTTTATTCATGACAAGAGTATCCAAGGCTTCTTGTTCAATGTCCTTTGCAATGATCAAGATTGGATACCCCCCATGAATGACCTCTTCTAATATTATAGTCAAGTCTCTTGAAGTTGCGATCTTTTTTTCAACCAATAATAGTTGCAAATTATAATAAAATGTAAAGATGCAAGTTCATTTATTGATCACTAAATTTCAAAATGCAAGCGAAAATAAATATAAATGTATCAACTCTCTTCACATGCTTAGTAGTGGTCATATTTCTTTCTAATTACTAGATCAATATTCTAAATCAAATATTATACAGATTCCAAAAATAATAGAAGGTTCATAAGGCACAGAATTTAAAACTCCATACAAAACTAGCACCAACCTCTATTGAACCAGAAGGATGTGCCATGAATATATGACAGATGGAGATAATTGGGAAATAATTCTGCAACTAAGATGAGATTTTATTCTAAAAATGTGATTGAAATTTCTATCCATTCTCTTTACATTACAAAGAGCAATAACAAGTAGTAGCACAACCAAAAAGAGCAAGAATATTTCATTCACATCAATTACTTTGCAATTTTCATACTCTACGGACATCTTCTCACTGTCTGTCACAAAGCACGGGGAAATATATCCACGATCAAATTACATTCCCTCTACAACATACAAATTGTTTTATGTACTTTTTCCCCTTTCAAGTGTCGCAACACCTTTCCTCCCAACTTTACTTGCTTCTGCTATCATGTTTCCTATTTCATAGTTATTACCAACACTTACTAGAGAAACATCATTTAATTCACTATCTTCAACCTGGAAATAATGCCAATTACAGGGTATTAAGTTTCAACATGTGTAGTCCCTTACAGAGAATATTTTTCCCAAATGTTTGACAAGTAACTCCTAAAAATTCTACCGTGTAGTCTTCAAGAAACTCTAGCTGACAATTTTAAATCAACTATTCCACTAATGAAAGTGCACCTCAACGATAGACTAAAACCGGCTCAAATGTGTGCATTTACCTCCTTTGACAAATTCTTGAGTTCAAAACCAATAGCCTTTACTATCTTGTCAATTCCCCTTGTAATTTGAATAGGATTTTCTCCAGCTACAACAAACTGAACAAGCTTATGGTTCAGATTCTTATCCACAGATCTTTAAAAAAGCAAGCTAGATTTATCTATTGGGTTATTCCTAACTAGGTCATACCAATTGATAACAGGATCACAATTTCATCTTCAACCAGGCTATTTTTCGAATCAAATACTATCTTGATCCTTGTGAAGCCTTGAAAATTCACAAAATAAATAACTAAACAATAACCACCAAAAGGGACAATAAAAATGAATAAATACTTAAGCCAATAATAGGGACAAATAAATTACCTTTACACCTTAAGCTATTAAACCTTGTGCAAGTACAATAGATGTGGAGTTCTAACACCTGCTAAATCATTTGTCACTCTCCAACAAAAGTACATTTCTCACTCTTAGGTTCTAAAGCTTTATGCTTTTCATCTGGAATATGGGCCCATGCTTCACTTCCAAAAATACGAAAGTGACTTACATCTGGTTTAATGGAACTCCAAGCTTCTTATGGAGTGATATTCTTTAGACCCTTAGTAGGAGTGCGATTTATTATATAATTTGCACAATTAATTTCTTCGGCCCAACAACTAAGACTGAGTCCTTTAGATTGCAGCATACAATTAGCCATTTCCTTTAAGGTGCGATTTTTCCTTTCAGCTACACCATTTTGTTGTGGAGTGTATGGAACAGTATGTTGCATTTGAATTCCATTTTCGGTGCAAAAGTTGATGAATGTGTTTTTTAACATATTCTCCACCATTATCAGTTCTTAGCTTAAGAATTTGATGTCCAGATTGTTTTTCAACAAAGGCTTTGAAGGCCAAAAATGTGTTAAATACTTCGCTCT
>APFE030371032.1:7841-32042 GCA_000404065.3 Pinus taeda | reverse complement strand
CCATCTTGGAGCAGAAGCAAAGGATGACTGAAATGAAGACTTGTGGTTACTTCCCTGATGGTATAGTGGATTCTAGACTCCCTAGAAGGGGGTGAATCTCTGTGTGTGCACTTGGGGTGAGGTTAAGCTCCTCTGGACTCTTGATGTCGACCAAACAAGTAGTTGTTAATTGGTGGGATTGAGGAAGGAAGTCCTCTGGAGTCCCTGATTCAATGGCAGTTGGTGTGATAGTCTCAGAAGCAAGCAACACCCCCAGACTCTGGAATCTGGCTGGGGGTTTACGACTGCAAGTATGGTTGCAATTGTCCACAGTTGCGTGAAGAGTCCTTGTTCAAAACTTAGTTGCACTTCCAGTTCAAAAATAAGTATCTGTGTATATTGTTTATGTTCTAGTGAATCATGTTGCTGTGTTGTATATAATGGTTGTATATTAAGGGACTGCATTGTGTTGATTATGATTGCATATGTGGTGATATGTATGATAAATTACAGTACATATAATTATATATTATTATATAGATTATATATTATATAATACATAGTATATATTGTAAATGTATATATGCATGTGTGTGAAAGATGAAAGCAAAAATTTGTGTAATGATTGCTAATGGTAGACATAGAACATCTAATGCATAAGAGGCATAATGAACTGCATGATAACAAAGACTAGGACACAATGATGTGCTGAGCCTGGATCTACATACATGTTTAACAATGTGAAAAGCAACATAAAAATAAATTATTAAGGAAGAGACAAAACTCGTTACATGTCATGGCTGAGCCATGAGAGCTTGGATTAAAATTTGAAAGATAAGTGGGTTCTGAGACTATTCTATTAATAAGTGGGGTATATATTCACTTGCATGGTATTTGTTTACCAAGTTACTATTGAATTTCCACAATCTTGGGTCTAGGTTAGAGTCTTAAAATCAGTGATGCTAAACCAAGAATCTCAACCATAAACTACTTTGCATAACGGAAATATAAAGCAGTAAATCACATATGCATAGAACATAGACAAATTTTTAATTTTTCAACCCAACTTTGTTATATTAACAGCCTATAATACAACAATCTAGGGTTTATGTACCAGGGATAATGGCCCTCATATATCCACTAGTACAAGAAAAGATACTATGACCATCTGGCTGTAGCATCTAACAGTTCCTCTTGGTCGTACCCTATACTTGCTTGGTCCTTCGGCTCCTGATTTGCAACTCCTATCTCTATCAATCCTCCAAGTCCATCTGGCCACTGAATCTCGCCTATCCAATCTACGCTCTAGTTGTCCCTTCATCTTTCAAGGGAACAACTTATCGAGACTCCTATCGAGTTGTTCACAACTCCACTTGTGAACAAATCTCAATTTGCCCACTGCTGCTCCTCAGCTACTCTCGGACTTCAACCCACTATTGTCTTCTTACGCTGCTTTGTTGAAGACCAACATAGGGCACAGAGGGCTACCACCTATCATTGCAAGATGTCCATCTGCTACAGTGAACATGCACTAGGAGGACTTCCCTTCATCTGCGGTAGAATTCCTTCTCCACACGCATGCCTTGGGCTACACAATCATGCTCTTGGTTGATCGGACCCTTGAGCGATTTCCTTTGTCCATCAAGGTGCTGCACTTTGGCTTCAACATGGACACTAACACATTGTCCTCTAATAGACCATAAGTGTCCAATCTCATCCACACTTGGTCTTCTCTCACGCTGCCCTCCAACAGTCCTCGAGAGACCAAGTTCATGCTATATCATCTACTCCTAGTTAGGGCATCCTCACACCTGAGAGACCCTTACACATGGATGTCTATAGACTCCATCAATCTTCCATGTGTCCTCACCTAGGACACCATCAATCCATTGTACATGAGTCGATCTACAACATACCTTGCTGCTATCCTCTTGCCTCTTGATCTAATGTGACTGCTATCACCTTGGTTGCTTGGTAGGCCTCCCAACAGTCCACGCGGGATCCACCAAACAACTCCTAAGGGATGCTGCAATTGATACGTTAAATAGATCCTTGCAAGAGTCAGCCCTTGACCCAATACACCTCTAAGAATGCTGCTGTTCACCACGTTGCACTATCTCTGTGGGATCTGTCACTAGGGCATATGATCAATGAATTTTCTCCCTCTCCTTGACTCCCACAACTACCTTACCTTGATCCAAATCTGATCTAAAGTAAGATCTGATACCTTTGTCCACTATTTGAAGATTGCTCCATAGCTACAAACTAAGGCATCATGACGGTCCCTCTTCCAAGTCTTATTCCTACCCAAAATTTCCCTTAAGTACTGCGACTTTCGTTTGTGAAAGGATCTCCCTCCACTTTGCAATTTATGGGTAGTTTGTAGCCCTTAACAAAGACTCTACTTCCTGTTATGATAGCGGTTGTATTACAACCCTTCAAACTTCCCTTAGTAGCCTCTTTTGAGGGCTGTCCCAACACAAAACACCCTCAAATAGACCCCTCCTCCTACATCCCTCCAACAAGGCACTATGGCATTCACTCTAGCATCTCGATGCTCTTGAAATACCTTCAAAACAGGCTTGTAAGGAGCCTCCTCAACTCAGCCTAACCTCCAACACTTCGGTCCTTGAGATAGCCTGTTCTCATACTTGTTTGCCCTCTCAAACAACCCTCAAACCAATCTGCACTTCCCACAACAACTCAACCTCCAATTTGGGTTCTTGACGCTGTCCTGAAGTGACCTTACCATGCTGTCTCAAGTCCTTTCTTGCTGCGGCTAGGGCACAAAAGTATCTCTCTTCACCGAGTTCTTGTGAGGAAAGTATTGCTCTCTTTGGATGATCAAAATGAGATGTTATGTCTCCTATATATAGCCTTTCAAGGTCTCCATGAAAACAACTTGAACTGACACATCTAATCATGATTTACTTTAAGTCGACCTACTTGAAAAATCCATAATTACCATGTCAACTTCAAAATTCATTTTCTCCCAAATGGAAACTTGGATTCAGACGATTTTCGATGCGTTGGAATCATATTTCTAAGCACTATTATCCTCATCCATCAAATTCCATGAAATAACCATGGTTTTCTCTCAAAACAAGATGGGTGCCAAAACCCCCAAGCTTAGTCCTCAAGCCCACAAGACCATTTGAGCGCTTTGACCTCCAACCCTTGAATGCTAGGGCTTGGAGTACCTCCAAAGATATATAAAAATCAACACTCCCTCTCAGCGAGGGAGGTTATTCGAAGACTAGGAAGTAATTCGACAATGACACTAGCCCACTTGGCATCCATCACTGCAGCATACCCTGTAGATGAATCTAACAATATCGGTAGTGCCTTTGCCTCGTCATATCTAAACCTAAAGATTTCTATCCTCCATAGGGATGATCCCTATAAGTCTATACGATATTCACTGGCCCATATATGCAAGCACTCATCCTCCTGGATCAAATATCACTCGTGCAAATCCTGCCAATCTCGGATATGCAACACCACGATCCAATGAGGACTCTAGCTTGCCAATATCTAGTCCATCACATGAAGCCATATCGATCAACCTAATCTCTTCCATGCCAAAGAAACCCTCGAGTTGTCCCAACCATCCATGGAACATAAACATAAGTCCATGATCAACAATCTGTCCTACAACAAACTGTTGTTCACTAGGCTCATCACCAACCCACCAGAACTCCTAGCCAATCTCGTTGCCAAGCCAGTCAAGACCACATCTCCATGTCATCAGCTGAACCCTCTGCTCCGTGATCTAGACTCACAACGCCCTCTGAGTTTCTTTGTTGTGCACACTTGATTCACTGTCCCTCAAAGTAGCCCAGACACCCTCTAGTACCATGTTGAATTTCCATGACCTTGGGTCTAGGTTAGAGTCTTAAAATCACTGATGTTACCAAACCAATAATCTCAACCATAAACTACTTTTGATAGCATAAATATAAAGAATTTAATCACATATGCACATAACATAGATAACTTTTTAATTTTTCAACCCAATTTTTTTATATTAACAACATATAATACAACAGTTTAGGGCTCCCGTACCAAGGATAATGGCCCTCATACATCCACTAGTACAAGACAAGATACTCTGACCATCTGGCTGTAGCATCTAACAACTCCTCTCGGTTGTACCCTGTACATGCTCAGTCCTTCGGCTCCCAATCTACAACTCCTGCCTCTATTAATGCTCCAAGTCCATCTGGCCATTGAATGTCGGCTATCCAATTTGCTCTCTAGTTGTCCCTTCATCCATTAAGGGCACAAATTATTGAGACTCTTTTCAAGTTGTTCACAACTCCACTTGTGAACAACTCTCAATATGCCCACTGCTACTCCTTAGCTACTCTGGGACTTCAACCCATTATGGTCTTCCTGAACTGTTATGATGAAGACCAACATAGGGTATGGAGGGCTTCCACCTATCATTGTAAGATGTCCATCTCCTACAGTGAACATGGGCTAGGGGGACAACCCTTAGTCTATTGCAGAAGTCATTCTACACACACATGCCTCGGGCTACACAATCCTGCTCCTGGTTGATTATACCCTTGAGGTTATCAACAATTGCCAGGCTCGCTATCTCCTTTGTCCATAAAGGTGTTGCACTTCGCCTTCAACATGGAAACTAACACACTATCCTTCGACAAACCATTAGTGTCCAATCTCGTCCACACTTGATCTTCTCTCACATTGCCTTCCAACAGTCCTCGAGAGACCAAGTTCATGCTATAGAATTTTCTCCTAGTTAGGGCATCCTCACACCTGAGAGACCCTTACACATGGCTGCCCACAAAATCCATCAATCTTCCACGTGTCCTCACCTAGGACACCATCAATCCATCATACATGAGTCGATCTACAACATACGTTGCTACTGTCCTCTTGCCTCTTGATCTAATATGACTGCTGTCACCTTGGAGACTTGGTAGAACTCCCAATAGTCCATGTGGGATCCACCAAACAACTCCTAAGGGATGCTACAATAGGAACATCAAACAGATCCTTACAAGAGTCAACCCTTGACCCAATACACCTCTAAGCACACTGTTGTTCACCACACTACACTATCTTAGTGGGATCTGTCACTGGGGCATATGATCAACATATCTGCCCCCTCTCCTTAACACCCACAACTACCTTACCCTGGTACAAATATGATCTAAACTAAGACTCAATACTTGCAAACATTCACGAAAAATACACACCTCTGTCCACTGTTTGAAGGTTGCTCCACTGCTGCAAACTAGGGCATCATGATAGTCTCTCTTCCAGTGCTTATTATTGCTGAGAATTTCCCTTAAGGACTGTGATTGTCCTTTAGTGAAAGGATCTCCCTCCATGTTGCAATTTATGGGTAATTTCTAACCCTTATAAAGGTTGTCCTCCTTGTTATGACAATGACTGTCTTACAACCCTTCAAACTACCCATGGTAGCCTCTTTTGAGGGTTGTCCCAATACAACATAGCCTCAAATAGACCCCTCCTCCTGCAGCCCTCAAGTAAGGCACTGCGGCCTTCACTCCAGCATCTTGGTGCTGTCGAAATACCTTCAAAATAGGCCTGCGATGAGGATCCTCAACTCGGCCTAACCTCCACCACTTCATTCCTTGAGACAACCCTGTTCTAGGACCTGTTTGCACCATCAAACAACCCTCAAACCAATATGTACTCCCCACATCATCTTGACCTCCAATCTGGGCTCTCTACGTTGTACTTAATTGATCTTACCATGCCATCTCAAGTCCTCATCTTGCTGTGGTTAGGGCACAAAAGTATCTCTCTTCACCGATTTCTTGTGAGGAAAGTATTACTCACTTTGGATGAATAAAATGAAACCTTATGTCTCCTATATATAGCCTTTCAAGGCCTCCACTAAAACAACTTGAACTGACACATCTAATTATGATTTACTTCAAGTCGACATACTTGAAAAATCCATAATTACCATGTCAACTTCAAAATTCATTTTCTCCCAAAGGACGACTCAGATTTGGATGATTTTCGATGCGTTGGATTTGTCTTTCTGAGAAATATCATCCTCATCCATAACATGCCATGAAATCATCATGGTTTTTTCCCAAAACACGATGGATGCCAAAACCATAAGCTTGGTCCTCAAGCCCACAAGACCATTTGTGGTGCTTTGACCTCCAACCCTTGAATGCGAGGGCTTGGAGTACCTCCTAAGCTACACAAAAATCAACAGTTACAAGTTGTTGTGTTGCATGGTAAGAAATGCATTAATGTAAAGGGGAGTTTTTACCTAGGACTAGTCGAACTTCCAGCTTTGCCTAAATGGCCTTTGGCCTGACATGTTCAATAGGATGGATACATGTTGTTGGTGTCTTAGGGTGGCTTCCATTGCACCTGAAGGATCCATGTAGTGCCATGGAGCTTCTTGTAGGCTCTACATAGGGTATGGTACATTCAGCATGTAGCAAGAGAGGTAGGAACCTCTTAGGTGTCAACACCAATCTCGTGGTAGGTAAGTGATGCAGGAGCTCTACGCCGCATTGGGTGGCATTCCATTCTAGTGGGAAGGGAAGACTCGTGGGCCAGGAACCTATTAGCGCAAGGATTTACTCCTAGACTGCAAAAGGAGTAAACCTTACACATCATGATTTATTTCAAAATTTTAAAAGGGTTTTTTGAGTGGTGGGATGGCTTCTGAAAGGGTTTTGAAATGATTTTGTTCCTCTTTAACTTTTACACATTTGGAAAGATGTCGCAAGAATAAATTGCATGGTTAGGTGAGTAATATAGTGGAGTAGAGGAAAGAGAACAGGTAGCTGATAAATATCCTAAGAAACTGAGTATCTTAAGATAGTCACTTCAACTACATAAAGAACCTTGTAACAAATTGTATTTCTTGGCAAGGAAAATAATAGTTAGAAAGTAAGAAAAAGTATTAAGTATTTCACAAATCCTTTGTGAAACCTTCACTAACAATTTCTACTTGAACTGATATTATGATTTATAGGAAACTGGATAGTAGATAAGTCATCATTAGATCCTCTTAATGATTTCCCACTCATACTATACTAGCTGTTGTAATTTATCATTTAAAAGATTAAAACATGCTTGACAAGGGAGACAACAACTATAAAGTAAAAAAATGTATAAAGTATCTCACAAATCCTTTGTGAAACCTTCACTAACAAGTTCTACTTGAACATATATTATAATTTACAGAAAACTGGATAGTAGATAAGTCATCATCAGATCCTCTTAATGATTGTCACTCACACTATACTAACTACTGAAAATTTATAATCCAGAAAATTGGAACAAGGAAATAGACAAACCACACATTAGATATAACTTAAATCACAAAATCCTCTAGCATGAAGTGCAGAAAAAGCAATTTAATAAGCTGAGTCCTCAGGTGAACCAAAATCCAACCCTGAAATGATGTTTACAAAAGATATATATATATAGGGAGAGAGGCACCAACTCCAACTCTCCTAAATTCATGGTTCCACTATTCCTTGTTACATAGGTGTCTTTTAGACATTAAGGTCATCTCCCATAAAATTGCAACAGGAAGTATAGGTGTAGATGAGGAGAGGAGGAAGAATGACACTTCGCTACTGGAAAAACTGACTGGCTGCCCCTTTTGCTGCTAATTTTTGTCTTTATGGTCTTAACTATTAAATGACCATATGGCTTCATTAAATAAAACCTTCAACAACCTCATAACTATCTCATATCCATCATCTTTCTTATCCATATTGTTATAGGTTGTTGTCTTTCAAAAACTGGCCCGAAGTTTTTCTGCTGACAACTATATATTTTTGTTGAGACAGGTGCTACTCAAAATTCCGGTAAAACCTGTAATAGTGAAAAACACTGGAAACACTTCCGACATTTTCAGTAGGATAACATTCCCACTTCAAAATTGCTTCGAAATACCCTTTCATTCCATTTGAGATACAACCTCCGGAAGCTTATCCAAGTTTGTTTTATTTCTAGCAGATTTAGATCTTGTGATTTTGGCTATTTCTTCTTTGATGATGGTATCTTTCTTTTCTGCTTCTTTTTGGATCTTTCTTCTTTTGGAAGGCTCTAATGGCTAGTCCGTGGGAGCTTTACCTCTTTGCTTCTTCAAGGATCTTTTGATTTCCACAATTAAAGGATCCCCAATCTGCAACTCTGTAGGATGTTCTTCTATAACTATTATTTCAGTCAGTAAACTAGGATTATTTAGGGCCTTTGATTTCAGTATGTATTTGTTCTTTTCTCTAGTATGTCTCCTCCTAGTTCCAACAACTAGTTTTAACTCTTCTTTCTTGTTTTTACTAGTTCTTGTATACCCTTCTTTCTTCAATATTTCCTCATCAGAATCAAGAGGCTAGTTTTCTTGTTGCTGTTCATGTGCTTCCGGAATTTCAGGAAACACCCACGCTTTAGATTTCTCTTCAACTGCAAGTTTTCTTCTCCGAGTTCTTGTGCAAATCATAGGAAAAGGTCGAACACGGGGAATCATTTTTGAGCTTTTTTTCTTTTCTTTTCTAGGCAGAAGAGATTTCACCTTGCTCCTTTTTATTTTCAGATTCAGTAGCTAAAGGCTTCTCTTTTCTGCTTTTGGCACCTCTGTTCACACTTTCCCTCTTTGTCTTTCTTTTGGAGCTTCCTTCAACTGATGCAATTGATGTCATTTTTGTTTGAACCTGTGTCGAAGAAGATTTAAGAATTTCTTGGGGTTTTGGTGTAGGTTGGCCTACCTTGTAAAACAAGAAATGTTTCCAAGTCTGGTTTCTCTTTTTTCAGTTCTTTTTCAAACAGAACCTTGATAAGTGCTTGATTATACAGGATGTATTATGATGCTTCCTGATGTGTTTGAATCCTGGCTTCCATTTTGGTGAGGCTCTTCAATATGAAATAAGGCAGACTAAGAGTCCTCATACCTGCAAAATGAAAAATAAAACTCATATGGTAAATAAAAACTACTGTATACCTTCTCTCACAAGTGAGAAAAATCTTAAACAATTTGACTTTTTCTTCCCATTCCTTCTTAAGATAATTGTTGGGAATTCCTTTAGCCCAGTTAGGATCTCTGTATTCATCTCTCATAAAAGCATTGAGATCTTCTCCTGTAATGAGTTGTCCTTTAAACCACTTTTTTCCTTCTTGGGGAATGTTAAAAGCCTCTACAATTGACTTTAATAAAACCTGCAACCTAAAACCAAAGATAGTAGCTTCCTATCCATTGAAAGTTTGAGAAAACTCTTGGGATACATCTTGATGTGAGTCTCCTAACTTGGTGCAAAGTGAATACCAGCCTGCCTAAATAAACAACCTTCTAACATTTGGATTAGAATCAACTAGCTCAGCTCCTTGGGCTTTGATTCTCTTAAGCTTTCCACCTTTCCTAGAATTTGGTGCCATGAATATCTGCTTGCTTGTTATGAAGAATAGGTGTCAAAGGGTGAAATATTACCCAATAGCTGTTGCAATTAGCTTGAATTAGGCTGCCTGAAAATATGGGATGTGTTCTTACCTCCTCAATCAGTGTCTCCTTGGTTGCACTTCATAAATTCGAAATGGTGAAATTTCCTCCATTTTCGAATATTTGAGATGAAGTTATGGTTCAATCTCCTAAGCATATAATACTTCATGATTACATAAGATTTCATGTCATAAAAGATAGCATGTAGTAGTAATGATGAAGTTGAGTTGCTTTGGAGAGTCCAGCTGATTTGATACAGGTGGCTGTACAAGATTTTTTGCAAATCTGGAAATTTTCCTACTTTGATTCAGACTAGTCGGAAATTCCGGTAGTGTCTTACACAAAAGAGAAAGAATGGCCATCAGAATTCAAACAAATGGCTGAGACTGACGGTGCAAACACACTTAAAATTTTGGAAACACAAGTTATTTAAAATGGGTGGGGTAGGTAACGAATGGCTATGGCTGTGACTAACACCTAGCTAATACAATTAACCAAAACGACTAACCACTACCACTTGACTTGACTTAAAGTTTGTGACCTATCCAATCATGAAATCTCATGATTTGGATTAGATATTCCACCATTATGACACGTGGACAATCGAAAACGGTTGCATTTTCGGCTTTATTAAAAAATAAAAAACGGGAGACGCTACTGGAAATTACGGTAGCAGCGGAAAATAAAAAAAACAAGAAAAAAAAACAGGAATGAGAAGACTATCCGAAGAACAAGGGAGAGTGTCTAAATGACAAAATTGGGAGCTACTAGAAATTCCGGTAACGTTAATTTTTTTTTTTTTTTTTCAAATTTACAAATTTAATCCTAAAAATAAAAATTTCAAAACCTACTCATGACTTAGCCTAGAACTGTGCTAACATTGGCTCCATAGGGGATAGAGCTCTCCCCGTGAGGCTCTAAGAATTTTTTGCAGTTTCAGTGCCTTGTCATTGGGCTATGGAGTCTTATTATGAAATCACACCGGTATTTACAGTGAACTCAAGCTACCAACAACCTTAGTAAAATAATTTTTTGAGAAAACACCCATTAAATGGGCCTCCATACAGTTTTGTCCCATCAAGATGTTGCAACTCAAAAGTTTTGTTATGGAAGACATTTGAGATTTTGAAAGGACCAAGCCATAAAGCATCAAATTTTGAATTCTTAACTGAATCTTGGTGCTGTGCATCCCACTTCAACACTAGATCTCCAATATGAAAATCTTCTTTTTTATTCCCTTTATCAAAGGCTTCCTTCACAGCTTGCTGATATTTTCTTACCAAATCATATTGCTGTTCTCTCTTTTGTCGTACTTCTATGATTTGATACATTCTTCTGGTCATGTCATTTGTTTCAACTTCATGATCTTGCAGTAGTTTGGCTACAGGAATAAATAATTAGATTGGAAAAGCAACATCAATCCCATCAACCATCTGAAAAGGTGATGTATTAATAGACTTTTTGCTTATCACCCTATCATCCCATAAAGAAAATTTGAGTTTTGAGTCCCAAGCTTTCTTGTTTTGCTCGAGCAACTTGGTGATCATTCTTACCAAACTTTTATTAGATGATTTAGATAAACCATTCCCTTGTGGATAGTAAGCTGTAGAATGAGTAAAATGAATACCATAATCTTCATATAATTTACCAATGCTGTGGCTTTAAAGGCAGCTTCACTATCTGCTACTAGTCTTGATGAACACCCAAATCTGGTTATGATTCCTTCTAGAAAGTTAATGATAAATTTATGAGTGGCATTCCTGGTAGGTATTGCTTCGATCCATTTGGTGAATTAATCAGTAGCAACAAGAATCCAATGATGTTGCCCACTTGAAGATGGATGAATTTCACCATTGAAATCCAATCCCCACTACTGGAAAGGTGTAGAAACAATTATGGGTTTGAGAGGTAAAGACTTCAGATGCTTTTTACTAGTGAACCTTTGACAATTTTCACATGTTCTCACCTCAGCACATACATCAGAAAATAAGCTAGGACAAAAATAGCCAGCTCTCAATATTTTGCACGCAATAGTTCTCCAATAATGATGACCTCCACAAACACTACTATGCATTTCAAATATGACCTTTTTAGACTCCTCTGGATCAATGCATCTCAACAAAACTCATGTAGGATCTTTCCAATACAAACAATTATCCTTGATGCAATACTTAATTGTTTTCAACTTCAAAGATCTCACTCTCATTTTATCATAATCTAGATGAGGTTTAAAATATTTCAGAAAATAAATAACATCTTTGTACCATCTACACTTAACAAGCTTTGAATCAACTGTCATATTGTCAACCGGTTATGAAATTTTCCCTTCTAGATTATCATCCATGAAATTCAAACCCAACACTTTAAAATTTTCCTTAGCAAGTAGTTTGGATAATCCTTGACCTTTGATTAGTTTAGTAGGCTTTATCTCTAAATCAAATTCAAGAACTTTAGTCACCCATTTACTTCTCTTTCCATCAGTATCAGGCTGAACTAGTATCTCTCCAACAACAGATGAAGGGACATAGGCTATCACTTGAGCATGTAGAATATAAACTATAAAAGCTTTTAGAGCTTTAACCAATACATAAGCATGATTTTCCAACATTTCATACTTTAATTCTCCATCTCTAAGAGCTTTGTTGAAAAATGCTATGGGCGCTTCTTTATTTTTTGAATCATTTTGTAACAAAACAACAACAATATTGTCTTGAGAAGAAAATGAGAAGATTAAGAAAGGTTTTGAATATTGAGGACTTACCAATTGAGGTGCTTCAATGATAGCCTTTTTGATCAGTTCAAATGAATTTCTAGATTCAACTGTCCACTTGACTGCTTTGTCCTGCCTTAGCATACAAGTAATATGTTTCACCACTTCAGCAAAATTTGGGATGAATCTTCTGGGAAAATTGATCTTACCAAGGAAATATGGAATCTCTTTCTTGGATCTTGGAAGTGTTAAATCTTGAAATGCAATCACTATTTTTGGATCAATCCTCACTCCATTTTTAGAAACTAGGTGACCCAACATCTTACCTTATTTGAGAGAAAAATGAGACTTCTTTGGTCAAGGATATACCGTATTGTATGCATTTAACAAATACTTGTCTCGAGTGCTGAAGGTGTTCTTGACATGAAGCAGAAAAAATAGTAATGTCATCCAAATAGATGACCAAGAACTTGTTCTTTTCTCCAATGAATGCAAAGTCCATAGCACGTTGGAAAGGAGCTCCAACATTCATGAGCCCAAATGGCATCTTTGCATACATGAATGTACCCCAAGGAGTAGTGAATGTTATCTTCTCTCGATATTTTGGCCAAACAGATATTTGATTATACCCATAAAAACCATATAACATGGAAATTCTATTTGACCTAGTTACCTTTTGAAGAATATGCTCCATCTTCGGCAATGGATAGTTATCTTTCTTGGAGATTTTGTTAATATTTCTAAAATCCACACACAATCTGACTTCACCACTTTTATTTCTTACTGGCACTAGATTGGCAACCCAATCCAAGTATCTCAATGGAATAATTATTTTAGCATCCAACAATTTCTTCACTTCCTTTTCCATCACTGGTAGCAATAGTGGATTGATTTTCCTTAACCTCTGCCGGAAAGGTTTAGTACCATATTTCAATGGTATTCTCTACTCAATGATATACGTATCATATGTCTTAAGATATTCATATTTCCAAGCAAAAACATCAACAAATTCACAAACAACTTGTGATATTCCATCTTTCTTTCATCTAGTAATCTTTTTACAACTTCACATACCTTGGTTCTTGTGCTGCACCCAAGTTGTAATCTTCTAATTCAACATCTTCTTCAACTAATTGTGGCTTGACTACAACATCATTCTAATAAAAAAGTTTCTCAAGTGGAATTAACCCTTTGGGAATATGATTGGTAGGAAGCTGCATGATAGGTTGATCAACAATTTGTTTGTTTAGAGTTTTGGAATCTTGATGATCAACATCAACTTGTGTTAGGTCTTCTTCTTTACCAATATTTAGAACAACAAACTCTTCAACAACCTCAATGAATTTTCTGATCTCTTGGTCATCTTCAAAACTTTCCAATGCTTAACATTATCAGTAATTCTAGGTCTAAACCTAACTTCCACTTCATATTTCAACTTTATAGGCATTGGAATTTTGAATGAGATGGCTAAAATAGAGGTCGAATCATCTAAAATATTACCTTCTCTTGGAACAAAAGAAATGTTAAAGGCCAAGAAGGACTCTTCTACAATGTCCCATATTGAATTTCGGTAATATCTGAGCCTAGGATGCTTTGTTTGACAAACATTTCTGATTTGTTGAATAATAAGTTCAACATCACCAAAAACAAAACTTTATGATATATTCATATCTTTTGCCTTTTTAAAACCAATTAACGGAGTTTCATATTCAACCACATTATTAGTTGTCTCAAATTCAAGTTTGAAAGAAAAAGTGAAACTTTCCTTCAAAGGAGAAATAAGAGCAATCCCTACATCAACACCTTCTTTGGAACATGAACCATCAAAAAACATTTGCCATACCTTCAATCCTTCATGACTAATTTGATTTTCAGCAGGCTTTAAAATATGAAAACTTTCTGTAGGCAAGGCAAAGTCATCTATATGTAGAATGCTTGAACCTACTCCAGTCGTTCTAGCATATATTGGATGATTTGTAGGGTCTTTGCTGTCACTAATGATATATGCCAACTGAGATTATCTGTAAATTATTCCTTGTTCTCCTCCAAAAACAGGAACAATAGCATAAGTTAAATACATTTGCAAGGTTCCTCCCAACCTTTTAATCCATGAACTAGAAAGTAACACACCAAATCTGGGAGGGATATCATCTACAACGATATCCATTACCATCCCTCTCATAGGTAACTGAAAAAGACTTACTGCAAGATATTCGATGACACCAAAGCATTGGAATTTCTAGGAATCAAAAGAATAGAGATCTTGGTACTCGCTAGTTATCTCAAGACCTAGTTCATCCATAACTACCTTGGGCATTAAATAATGTGAAGTTCTAGAGTCCATAAGACAATTATGTAGGGTCTTTTCATGAATATCCAGAGATAGATAGAAGGGAGGGGTAGAGTCATCTTTGTCTTCTAGCAATGGACCTAAAATAAAAATGGCCTTATCATATTGAAGGTTAACAAAATCAGAGACTACTTTAGTAGGTGAAGGATGCAAAGCTTTCATAAAAGTATTTTTGGAATCTTGATTTTTCATGAGTTTTACAAGGGGAACAAGAATCTTGATTTTCTAAATCTCATTTTCAAAATTGAAGGGAGAGTGTGGTTTGTGAGCAATTTTTACCTCAAGTGAAGGAAAACTAGACGCTACCGGAATTTCCAGTTTGTTAGGTTCGGTTGCTTGTTTCTCTGTTGGAATATCGGATGCTACCGGAACTTCCGGTCTGCTAGATTTTTCCGCTGAAATTTTAACTGCATCTTTATTCTTCTTTGGATGTGCGACAAGCTTAGAAGTGCAACTAGTTTTCTTTGATCTGAGATTGTATCTGCTTTGATGATCAACTGCAGTCATGGAATGATTAGGACTCACTTCATTATTCTAAGTATATGACATGAAATCTTCATACTCTGCTTGTGTAAGATGAATCATCCCTTCTTTGTCTCTAAGAAAATTTATATCAACACCTCTTTCCAACCCTTTAGCTTCTTCTTCATCTTCTAATATAACATTCTGCAAAGGAGGCTGCACCTTTTGATCATCAATATTTTTTCTTTCTCTTTGCAGAATTTGAGGAGCAGTATGTCTTCTAAACTGCTGTATATTTGGAAAATTAAATGAAACGTTTCTGGTAGTAGATGATATTGCTTCCATCTTCAACTTAGACATATCAGTAGTCAATGATTTGATCATCTTGGTAAGCTCATCTAGCTTAGGATCTATGTCAGGAGTTCTTGAAGTAGAAGCTTCAACTTTTTGCTTTCTTTTTTCTCTATCAATCCCTCTTCTGAGTCTATCAGCTGCTAATATATTTTATTCTACCTCCAGTGCATTGTCCTACATTTGTGATAGCGTAATAGATCTTCTTTCTTTCAACAAAAAACCTAAATTCAAGATCAAAAGCACCAGCATAAGTGATTTTAGCTAAAGCTTCATTAGGCTTGATTTCAGTAGGTATCTTGCTATACATTTTATTGAATCTCTTAAATCAAAAACTGATTCTTCTTCTTTTCTTTTGATTGCACCAAATTCTGTGATATAATATAAAAAATATTTCTTTTCACCCCATTTTCTTTAAAATGTATCATCTAGGACTTCAATTCCATTCGTGCTACTAGCTGTTAAAGATCTGAACCATTTCCTTACATCATCCTCAAGGCTTTGAACAAAAACTCTTATCCAAACATCTTCATGCTCAATGTTCAGATTATCAGCATAAGCATAAAAATCATCAAGATGTTCTTCAATTGTTACTTCCCCTTCACCATTAAATTTAGGCATATACTTGAGATAATCTCTTGCAGGTAATGCGTTCATAGGTAGAGGTAAAACTAAAGGAGCATACCTAGCAGCAACAATTGCATCCATTAAGTTAGGGGGTGGATTAGGACTTGCCATGGTGTGAGTTACCAGAATTTTTGTGGAATAACAATTGGATTTACTAGGATCTGTGGAATAACAATTTGAGGATTTTGAACAGTAGATAAGGAAGCAATAACACTCGATGTAGAGGCTGTTTGCTGTCTGGAAAATGAGAGAGGTACAATTTTTTTTTGTAAAACCAGGAGACAAAATTTGCTGTATGTTTCGCTTACTATTTTACTTAATTAACTTCTCAGGATCAGGGTCTTGGTTTTTCAAAGGAGAATATGGGTTTTCCCTGGTTCTATCCTTTCTTGGAGCAAGAACTTCAATAATGGAGTCATCAGGTGTAAAGCAGTCTAAAAAGACAACTAGAACTGTACAACTTAGAACAAGACTTATAACTTTGTCATTTACCTAGGGATAAACTTCAATTCACCTCCTTGACAATGACGCTAAAGGTGTTAGTGCAAGGAGTTACTCCTAGACTGCAAAAGGAGTAAGCCTTACACATCATGATTTCATTTCAAAATTTTAAAAGGGTTTTTTGAGTGGTGGGATGGCTTCTGAAAGGGTTTTGAAATGATTGTGTTCCTCTTTAACTTTCATGCATTTGGCAAGCTGTGGCAAGAATAAATTGTGTGGTTAGGTGAGTAATATAGGGGAGCAGAGGAAGAGAAAAGGTAGCTCATAAATATCCTAAGAAATTGAGTATCTTAAGACAATCACTTCAACTACATGAACAACCTTGTAACAAACTCTGTTTGTTGGCAAGGAAATTAACAGCTAGAAAGTAAGAAAAAGTATAAAGTATTTCAGAAATCCTTTGTGAAACCTTCAATAACAATTTCTACTTGAACTGATATTATGATTTACAGAAAACTGGGTAGTAGATAAGTCATCATTAGATCTTCTTAATGATTTCCCGCTCATACTATACTAGCTGCTGTAATTTATCATTTAAAAGATTAAAACAGGCTTGACAAGGAAGACGACAACTATAAAGTAAAAACATGTATAAAGTATCTCACAAATCCTTTGTGAAACCTTCACTAACAAGTTCTACTTGAACATATATTATAATTTACAGAAAACTGGATAGTAGATAAGTCATCATCAGATCCTCTTAATGATTCTCACTCATACTATACTAGCTACTGCAAATTTATAATTCAAAAAATTGGAACAAGGAAATAGGAAAACCACACATTAGATATAACTTGAATCACAAAATCCTCTAGCATGAAGTGCAGAAAAAGCTATTTTATTAAGTTGAGTCTTCAGGTGAACCAAAATCAAACCTTGAAATGATATTTACAAAAGATATATATAGGGAGAGAGGCACCAACTCCAACTCTCCTAAATTCATGGTTCCACTATTTCCTTGTTACATAGGTGTCTTTTAGACATTAAGATCATCTCCCATTGAATTGCAATGAAAGTACAAGTGTAGATGAGAAGAGGAGGAAGAATGACACTTGGCTGCTAGAAAAACTTACTAGCTACCCCTTTTGCTGCTGATTTTTCTCTTTATGGTATTAACTATTAAATGACCATATGGCTTCATTAAATACAGCCTTAAACAACCTCATAACTATCTCATATCCATCATATTTCTTATCCATATTGTTATGGGTTGCTGCCTTTCCAAAATTGGCCCGGAGTTTTTCTGCTGACAGCTGTATATTTCTGTTGAGATAGTTGCTACTGGAAATTCTGGTAGTACTTATAATAGCGAAAAAATTGGAAACACTTCTGACAGTTTTGGTAGGATAACATTTCCACTTCAAAATTTTAACAGAAATTCTTCAAAACACCCTTTCATTCATGTAGCCTCTGCAAGCCTTTCCAAGTTTGTTTTATTTATAGCAAATTTAGACCTCGTGATTTTCACTGTTTCTCCTTTGTTGACACTCTTTCTTTCCTGCTTCTGTTTGTATCTTTCTTCTTTTGGAATGCTCTGATGGCTGGTCCATGGGAGATTTCTTCTTTTCTTCTTCAAGGATTTTCTGATTTTTGCAATTGAAGGATCCTTAGTTTGCAAATCTGTAGGCTGTTCTTCTATAAATATTACTTTAGTTAGTCAACTAGGATTATTTAGGGCCTTTGATTTCAGTATGTATTTGTTATTTTCTATAGTATGTCTCCTCCTAGTTCGAGAAACTAGTTTTAGCTATTATTTCTTGTTTTTACTAGCTCTTGTATACCCTGCTTCCTTCAATATTTCCTCATCAAAATCAAGAGGCTGATTTTCTTGTTGTTGTTCACTCGCTTATGGAATTTCAGGAAACACCTACACTTTAGATTTCTCTTCAGCTGCAAGTTTTATTCTCTAAGTTATTGTGTAAACCTTAGGAAAAGGTCTAATAGGAGGAATCATTTTTGAGCTTTTTGTTTTATGGGCAGACGAGCTTTCACCTTAATCCTTTTTCTTTTTAGATTCAGTAGCTAAAGGCTTCTCTTTGATGCTTTTGGCACCTCTGCTCACGATTTCCCTCTTTGTCTTTCTTTTGGAGCTTCCTTCAGCTGATGTGGTTGATGTCATTTTTGTTTGAACCTGTGTTGAAGAAGATTTAACAATTTCTTGGGGTTCTGGTGCAGGTTGGCCTGCCCTGTAAAACAAGAAATGTTCCCAAGTCTAGTTTCTCTGTTTCAGTTTGTTATAAAATTATATATTATGGAGCAATGGAACACATAAAATATTGCAGAAATATAAAGACAGAAAACACATAAAACAAGAGAGACACAGATATACGTGGTTCACCCAGTTTGGGCTACGTCCACCTCAAACAACCAGTCCTTCCTTTCTATTATCCAGCAAAATGAAGAGACACAACCTACAGCAGATCCGCTGTAATATCCTCTGTCTTCTCTCACAGTTTCACCTCTCTATTTTCCACTCAAAGAATACACATCTATTACACAGCCTCAAATACAATGCCCTCATACAAAGAGAGGGGTTGCCTTCTAGGGCAAAAAATCCTAAACTAGACATAAGTTCTACCACTAGATCATCTGCCTAATGAACGGCCTAGATTGACTAGAAATTACTATACTTTTACAAGGTAATTTTACATCTGTTTTTAGCTTCAGGGGTGCTGCTCCCAACCCCTGCCGGGGGATCGCTGGCCCCCAGACCCCCCAGCTGGGGGGGATCGGCCCCCCCGGACCCCCGCGGGGGGGAAAAGTCCCCCCCCCCGCACCCCCTTGCATGGAGGAGTGTACAAAATTCCTGGGGTATACATCCAGTTGAAACAAAGACCTTTGAACAATCATGCTCCACACACAACACAGTTCTTATTCAACTAGAACCTTTATAATTGCTTGATGATATAGGCTGTATTATGATGCTTCTTGATGTGTTTGAATCCTGGCTACCATTTTGGTCAGGCTATTCAATATGAAATAAGGTAGATTAGGAGTCCTCATACCTACAGAATGAAAAAGAAACCTCATATGGTAAAGAAAAAATATTGTATACCTTCTCTCAGAAAAATCTTAACCAGTTTGACTGTTTCTTCCCATTCCTTCTTAAGATAATTGCTAGGAATTCCTTTGGCCCAATTAGGATCTCCGTATTCATCTTTGATAAAATAATTGAGATCTCCTCCTATAATGAGCTGTCCTTTAAACTACTTTTCTCCTTCCTGGGAAAGGTTAAAAGCCTTTGCAATTGACTGTTATGAAAAATGCAACCTGAAACCAAAGATAGTAGCTTCCTAACCATTGAAAGTTTGAGAAAACTCTCGGGCTACACCTTGATGTGAGTCTCCTAACCTGGTGCAGAGTGGATACCAACTTTCTTGAATAAACAACCTTCTAACATTTGGATTAGCATCAACTAGCTCAGCTCCTTGGGGTTCTATTCTCTTAAGCTTTCCACCTTTCCTAGACTTTGGTGCCATGAATATCTGCTTGCTTGTTATGAAGAATAGGTGTCAAAGTGTGAAATATTAGCCAATAGCTGTTGCAATTAACTTGAATTAGGCTGCCTGAAAATCCGGGATGAACCTCCTCAATCAATGTCTCATGTTGAAATATGGCAACAAGGATATTCCAATTTAATTTGTCTTTGAATTAAATTGTGAATTAAAATTGAATTTAGTCTTAACAAGTACTTGAAAATAATTAATTAATTTATTTGAAATTAATTAGTTGGAAAAATTCAAGTTAGAAGTCTTTCTGAAGTCATGCAAGAGTTATCTCTTAAATTAAGGAGATAAGATTGAGTTATATTTGAGTTGTAATTAGTTAACTCAGTTTACTGAGTTAAGTCCAGTTAAATTAGTTCCAAACTGTTTGAGGAACTAATAGAGAGTTAATAGTCAGTTGATGCATGCATGCATCCAACTAGTGCTACTCCAGTTAACTGGAGATTCCCTCATCAGAAACTCATGCATGTCTATTATGAGAAAGACCCAGTTGAAATTAAAGTCAAGGACAATGTACTATCAGTTGCATGTGTTTTCTTATAAAGAAAACTCATGCTCAACTAGTGCTACTCCAGTTAAATGAAGATTCCCTCATCGGAAACTCATGCATGTCTATTACGAGAAATACCCAGTTGAGATTAAAGTCAAGGAAAGTGTACTATCAGTTGCATGAGTTTTCTTATAAAGAAAACTCATGCATACATTCAAGGTAATCGTCCTTGAGGAATGCGCAGTTTTGGAAGGAAGATCATAAACTGGGTAGGAGATCATCCACTTGGTTATAGAAGAATCATCCACAAGGAACAACGCAAGGAAATAGGAGCTTGGAGGGAATAGCAGAAGGGTGGAGAGAAGCTAAGATTGCCTATGAGCATCTATGAGGATTGTACTAAGAGTTGGCTAGCTGTGAGAGCTAAGGCTTTGTATAATTCCTATGTATTTCCACGTGTATGATAATACAATAGTGTGGGGTTTTTAGCTGAGGATTTCTCCAAAGTATTCTCATGTGTATTGTGTGATTGATTCTTCTTCTTTTGGTTATATTGTTCAACTCGATCTTTAAGCTTCCACAAATTGATAGTAGAAGTAGGTTATAGTATTCTGTGTTGATTTATATTTCATTATTGGGTTAACCTACACAAATTTTCTACATGGTATCAGAGGTGGATTTGTAGAAATTTTCTACATGGTATCGGAGCTGTGAACAGTATACTGAGAAGAGAATTTGAAGTTTGAAGTTCAGGGTTGCTGGTTTAAATCGAATTCATATCATACTTCAAGGTTGGCCAATGGCGTTCTAAGGCTTGAGACTCGAGTATGCCTTGGAAGGTAGATTGAATTACATAACATGGAAAGATAGAATGGAAGTTGTATTAGAAGACAATGGCTTGAAGGAATTAATTGATCAAGAAATCAAAAAGCCAACTTCAACTAATGCACAAGAGTTGGCTGAGTGGAAGAAGTGTGTGGCGAAGGTGAGATAGATCATCCTTGAGGGAGTTCAAGACCATAATGTCTCAAGTCTCCACGGGAAGGATACTCCATTTTCAATGTGGAAGACATTGAAGGACCTCTACCAGAACAATAGTGACCAGAGGAAATTGGTGCTCAAGGATAAGCTTCAAAGAATCAAGATGGAGAAGGGCGATACCATTTCCACATATCTGAACAAGCTCACCACCTGCAGAGATGATCTTGGCAGTGTGGAAATAACTACTGCCAATGATGATATGGTGAGCCTCGCTCTCCTTTTCCTTCCAAAGAGTTGGAATAGCTACCAGGACTCTGTGAGTGGAAGGGAGAAACTGCCAGATTGGGAATGACTGTGGTCGTATCTTATGTAGGAGGAGATCAGGAGGACCACACGAGATGGTTCTTCATCCAAGAATGACGATGAAGAAAATCTAGCCTTAGCAAGTAAGGCAAGGAAAGGGAAGGGGGAGGCTTCCCATTTCAAATCAAATTCTTCTCATGGAGGGAAGAAGCGTGACATGTCTAAAGTGAGATGCTTTAATTGTCACGAGATGGGACATTTTGCGACTAATTTCCCATTGAAGAAGTCCAAGAAGGGATCCTCGGAAGGATTAGAAGGTGAGGCATTAGCCTCTTAGTTCGAAATGGACTTTACCCTCATTGCATGCATGGTGTCATCGATGATGGGTTGTGTCTAGTATCTTGACAATGGAACCTCATTCCACATGACCAGTGATAAAAAATTATTCAATGCCTTGGAGGAGAAAGACCTCAAGATGCACATAGAGATGGGTGACGATAGAAGGTATATTGTTTCAGGAGTGGGCATGGTTGCTTTTTAGAGGGAGCATGAAGCTCCTCTCACCTTGATAGATGTGATGTATGTGCTTGGACTGAATAAGAACTTGGTATCAGTCATGATTTTGGAGGAAAAAGGATACGATGTTTTATTCAGTAAAGGAAAGGCGTTCCTAAGACACATAGCCATGGGTCAGACCAAGAGGATAGGGATTTAGGTGAATAATATCTATAAACTAGAGGTAGATGATTATGCAACATTGAGTACGAAATCAGAATTGGTGCAAAGCCAAGACATTGGTGAGTTGTGGCAAAGGCGGTTGGGCCATTTGCATCATGGGGCTTTGAAGATAATGCAATAGATATCTACCGGACTTCCCAAAGGTAAACTTGAGAAAGTTGACACATGCAAAGGTTGTATCTTGGGAAAGTACACCAAGTATTCCTTTCATGATCAAGACAGTCGAGCAAAGGCTATCTTAGAGGGATTTCGTATTGATGTGTGTGGACCATTTTCAACGGCATCCAAAATGAAGTGAAGGTATTATGTGATTTTCATTGATGACTATTCTCGTAAATGCTGAATTTATTTCATGCAGAAGAAGGACCAAAATTTCACAAAGTTTTGTGAGTTCAAAGCTTTGGTCGAGAAAGAGTCAGGGAAGAAGATTGAGGCCTTAAGAAGCGACAACGGTGAAGAATATGCCTCTCAAGAGTTTAAGGACTTCTGTGCGGTGGAAGGAAATAAACGAGAGTTTATGACACCTCATAACCCACAGAAGAATGGGGTGGCTGAGAGGAAGAACATGAGTATTGTAGGGGTAGCATGTTATGCTATTGACCTGAGCTGCGAGAAGATACTAGAATACCAATTATGAGAAGAAATATACATAGAACACAAAACAATAGGAAATAAAAACATGTATTTCATTATTCAGAAAGGAAAGCAATGTTCACTTACCTCTTCAAGGGGGCAACCTCCAATAGAGCTGGGCTCAACTACAAATAGGGCACGATGCTCCTGAAGGGGAGTCTCTATCCTTTATATAGGATTCATACATGCAATGCCATGGGTCAGTACCATGGTTCTTATTAATACCATCTATCTAATACCATGGCCCATTTGCAACTAACTGTGGTCCCTTCTTTAGATGCGGGTCAACCACTTACAATTTTTAATATGGGCTTTATTGACTCTTTAACTAACTATAACTATGACTCAACCCTATTACATAAATAAGGGGGTTAGGGTTGGACCCTAACATGCCCTCCCCCATAAGAATAGCCTTGTCCTCAAGGCTGAAGTTGCAGAAACTACTGAAGAACAGTGGCTGGTTCCCAGGTCGCATCTTTTGGAGAGGTGTCTTTCCACTTGACGAGGACTTCCTTGATCGTGTGACCGCATAGGTGCCATTCTCACGTGTCAAGAACTTGTTCAGGTTGGAGCCAGATCAAACCTTCTTCATCCAATTCCTGTAGACTGGTTTGAATTCTGCAATGGTTCCCAACCACTTTATGAGGCATGAGACATGGAAGACGGGATAGATTTTTGTAGTGGATGGAAATGCTAGCTTGTAGGCTACTTCTCCTATGCACTGAAGTATTTGATACTGTCCATAGAATTTTGGAGATAATTTCTGACAACCCTTATCTTTGAGTGATGTTTGCTTGTATGGTTGCAACCTCAAGAATACATGATCCCCTTCTTGAAATTTGCGCTCTGAACGATGTTGGTCTGCTAGTTGCTTCATGCGATTTTGAGCTTGATGGAGATTCTCTTTAAGGTTGGCCAACATGGTTGCACGATTCTGTAGGAGTTGATCCACTACTTGTACCTTCGAACATCCCTGGATATAAGAAGTAGGTGAAGGAGGGAGTTGACCATAAACTGCTTCATATGGAGTCATTTTGGTGGTGGCATGATAGTTAGTATTATACCACCATTCGGCTAGAGGTAACCACTATACCCATA
>APFE030371030.1:73614-88107 GCA_000404065.3 Pinus taeda | reverse complement strand
AGAGACAAAAAGAAACAAGGCTGAACGTGCAGGTAGACCTTTCGAGATATCTTCTTCTGATTTTGATGCTGACGGTAGTGGGAGGGGCTCCACAATATCACCTGCTACTACTAGTGCGAGGTCATCATTTTTTGTTCCACAAATAGGACATGGAGCACAACCTGGCATAAAATCAATTGTTAAGTAAAAGGGGAATCAAGAAGTAGACAGATTCATGGGGAGGTGTCTTTTCTAGAGCGAATTACCTCTCAACATCACCAAAATCAATCCATTATAGCAACTAATGTGTGATGCTATTGTTGTTGTGGGCCCAGGGTATAAAAGTGCTACATATGAGGAGTTGCGGGAGTAATTCTTTAAGCAGAAAAGTAGGACATCAACTCTAGATTGGCAGAGTTGAAAAAAACATGGGAAATTCCTGGATGCACAATGATGTTTGACGGTTGGACAGATAGGAAGGGTAGAAACCTTCTAAATTTCTTGGTACAATGTCCTAAAGGTACCATGTTTATTAAATCAGTGGATGCATCAGAACATGTCAAAGATGCAGAAATGATATGTGAGTTATTAGATGGGTTCATTCAGGAGATTGGTGTGTAGAATGTGGTGCAAGTCATAACAAACAATGCAGGTAATTATGTGGCTGCCGACAAGAAGCTTATGGAGAGGCATCACACGTTGTTCTGGATTCCATGTGCAGCACATTGTCTCGATTTGTTGCTTGAGGATATGGGAAACTCTCCTTCATCAAGGAGGTTGTTGATATGGCTACGAGGATCCCCAAGTTTATTTATAACCATGCTTTTTTTCTTAGCCTCATGAGGAGGTTCACTATCTAGAAACAAGGAGTTGCGGCGTCCTGCAATCACACATTTTTCCACAAAATTTATTACTCTTCAGTCTTTGCTTCGATGTCAATTTGAGTTAAAGCAAATGTTTGTGTCTGATGATTGGTGTAATTGTAGGTACGGCAGGAGACTAGTGTAATTGTAGACACAACATGAGATAGGATGAGAGAGCCATTGCAAAAATGGTGTACTCTAACATGTTTTTGCGTGGAGTAGAAGAAGCATGCTTAGTTAGTGAACCTATAATAAAGTTTCTTATATTGGTAGATGGGGAGAAGCCTACAATGACCTATTTGTATGAGGCCATGGATAGGGCCATGGATGCCATTCGTTATTATTATGTAGACAAGGGTTTTGTTGGCCTTGATAAGCATATGATGTTATGGGATGTGATTGATAGTCAGTGGATAGGGGTGCTTCATCGACCCATTCATGCAACAACACTCTTCCTCAACCCTGCATTTTCATATAGATGTGACTTTGATTTTGATGGTGAGGTGATGGAAGGGCTCCATTCTTGTATTCATAGGATGGTACCTGATCTTGATCTTCGTAGAAAAATCAATTGCGAGATATAGTTTTATTGGGATTGTGTTGGCCTATTTGGCTTTGATGATGCTATTAGAAATTAGAATTTCAATTTAGAATTTCCGTACATATAATTCTATTATTTTAAAATTCAATTATGTAACTTTTACTTGAAAGTTTAATTATGTTTTAAGTTTTTAAATTTTTTATTTCTTTATTTTGTTGTAGATATTTGGTGGAGAAGCTATGGTGCAAGGGCACCAAATTTGCAGAAATTGGCCATAAGAATCTTGAGTCAAACATGTAGCTCTTTATGGAATGAGTGCAATTAGAGTGTATTTGAGAAAATACATGCAAGAAAGCATAATACTATAACTTTGAGCTCCAGCCTTAAGTTGAGCAATTACACTTATTGTAATTTTTAATTTATGACCTTCAAGTGTCAAGAGTCAAGATTCAAGACTCATTAGCCTTTTTGACACTCTTACAGGTTGGAGTTCGCATGCCTCAATGATTTAGTGTATGTGCATTACAATATCAGACTTCGAGTGAGGCAAATAGAAGCACTAATGGATCTAAATGCCATTTCCTTGGACAATATTGATATATTGTCTCAGTGGAGGGTGGAGTCTGAGGAGCCCATCTTGGAGGAGTCACCTTCATGGTTAGAGCCAGATGATCCATTAGAACAACGGCAACAAGAGGAGGAGGACCTAGAGGAGGAGCAACACTCGGAGGAGGAGGAGGAAGAGGAGGAGGAGGACACCGTGGGAGCATCAACATCAACACCATCTTCTATAGATATAGGAGAGCACAGCTTCATACCTAGAACTCATTATTTGACATTAGGTGCAGAGGCAGGGCCAGGGCTTTCTACTACTAGGGCCAGGCTTGACAAACAACCCGTCATGTTTTCCCTTAAAAGGGGGAGAGGGCAGTGATTTCAGATAGATAGCTACTAGTTTTATTTGTTTTGCTACATATAATTCATGATGATGAGATAATTTTATATATAGGATGTTATTTTGTGTTGGTTCTCCACAATTGAGTCCTTGATTGGACAATTATCAGGGATCAACAGGATTTGGTATCGCCTTTCATGTATAATTTCTATTTGACATCATATATATCAGTGCTTTCTTCATATTTATGTGCCAATGTGTTTATTTCATGTTGTTATTGCTTTATACGTTTAAAATTTTGAAAAAAATGAATATATTATGTATTTTTTATGCTTGCTGATATTTTACCGATATTTCACTGATATTGCCAATAAGATGTTTTTTTGACCCTCATCGATATTTCGCTGATACCAATATTTTCAACGCTGATTTAAAACATTATAGTAATTTTCAACTTTTGTTCTTAAAGTTATTTCCAATTCATTTCAATAAGAAGAAAAATATTAAAAATACAAATTGATCTCAAAATTTGAAAACCTTGGTGAATCTTATTAATGCTTAATATACAAATTGTGAAGATATTTTCATTAAAATATTGAAATTTATAATAATTTTTACTATCATTACATTATTAAATGTGACCAATTTCTAAATTAAATAAATTTTATAATTGAAATGTAGATGTTTGGTTTAAACAAATTAGCAGAGTATTTTTTGAAAAACAATAGAAATAAATAATTAAATAAAAAATAAAAATTAAAATTGCAGGTTTTTTTTTTATATACCAATATTACCCTAATTTTTTTCGTATATTAATCTATGGATTTTGTTAAATTTTATTATTAAAACTTACCCTAGTTTTTCATAATTGAAGGTAGCTATATTTTTTTTTTATTTTTTATTTTCCGATTTCTGCATGCATCGAAGGAGAGTGGTCAGATTTGACGACACATCAAGCGAACGGATCCATATGTCTTCCAGAGTTTTGAGGAAATTTTTAGGATGCTTAGGGACATTTTCATGGGTTTTTTTTTTAGTGTGTTTTCTCTTTTTCCACTTTAAAATAATTTTATATATTAAATTTTATGTAAATATTAATTTTAAAAATAATATATATATATATATAATATTCGTTTAGTTATAATTATGTGTAATTAAATGTAGTTATTATTTATTTATTTATTTTTGGTCTACTAAAAATGTTTTATTAATTCATTTTTATTAATTTATCATCAAAATATTATATATGATATTGAAACAAATTTAAATTTCTAGTTTTAAACTCATTAGATTTGTTTGCCACGAGTGCAAAGAAAAATTTTAGGAAAAACTGTCACGATTTATATAGAGAGCATAATCTAGTTGTCGAAGGAGCTTAAAAAGCACACAAAATAAGAAGAGAACCAACCAACATCAAATAATAGGAGGAACATTTGTTGCTTGACTAGCACTCAGACAACCTTGTTGATCCAAACCTTGATGGGCGTGGAACCCTACCTGTGCCCAACGTGCCTCAAAATCATTCAGGGAACATTTATGCACCTCTGACCTTCCTGCAAAGAAGCCAATGAATCAAGAATGTCCTACTAATTTTTTTGAAGGTCCTCGAGGAGTTATATGACTTTGTTTTAGTTGTCATGGTGTTGTTCATGCATATTGTCTAGCACAGTCAGGATTAGTCTAATTCACACATCCAAGGACTCCAAAATAACCGGATAGACCACTTGGCCCAAGGAGTGGACCTGTTTTTTCATGAAATTCTCAGTCAACTCGACTTGCTTAGCCCCCGCCGCTTCGACCATGCCGACCCAGTCACCTCTATCCACCAGTGGACCACAGGCCCCTCAAACTCTTTGGGTGCAACCCCTCCACCATAAGATTGCATAATTCACATTGGAGTAGCCACCTTTGAGGACCTTTGATCCAATAGGCAGGGGTGTTGTTGCCCAAGACCCCTAGCAAGGGAAAGCTCTGGCATTCTAAATACACTGCCCAATCACCACTTTAATCCAATAGAGATACCTTGTCTCAACTAGTGCACATGAACCGCTGTAAAGTGGAGGCCACCACAACCAAGGCTAAACCTCACACACCAACAACCCACACAAATTCATCTCCCAACCACTAAACACCCAAGGTCGATCTTGTCTTGGTAGGAAACAAACATCAAACCGAAAATTCACTTGAGAGCAAGGAAATTAAACATACCCCACATACACCATAGCAAGGGTTGGAAAAACACAAATGCAAATAGACAAGCCTAAAACACTTACCAATTTCCTTCCTAAAATGCTTAGGATTTTCCAATTGTCACACACTTCAGACCAGAAGGTTGCTTCAACTCATCGCTACTTATAAAATCGATCGCCCACGAGCATAAATCTCACGATAGCTCCAAAGTCCCAAATGAAACCACACAGTGCACCTTGACCCTCAATATCATTTACTCCAGTTAGAGTTTCCAAACAAGAGAGCATGCACTAGGTGATAACATGTCTATACTCTATGATGTTTGCACCACTCACACAAAATCCCATAACTTGAAGGTGAAACAATGCCAAATAGTAGTGCATCCACCTTATAGCCTATTGCATCCTCCTTCAGGGTTCTTAGCCACTCTGTCTTAACAACCTCTATTATATGCCATATTTTCCCTTACTCAAATTTGCTCCCTATCAAGCCTTAACACAAATTCCAAGTCCACCACCTCATTAAAGTATCTTTTATTCATTATTTTTAAATAATAAAAAGTTTAATAAAATTATTATAAATATAAAGCTTCAATAAAATTATATTACTCTTAATTTACTTAATTTCATTAATTGTAAATAATTTTTTTGACAAATATTATATATATAAAATATATATAATAATAATATATATAACCTATATATATAACCCTAAGTGGGTTATACATGGAATCTTCCCTTTTATTCATTTAAAAATTATATTATAAGATTGTTTTAGTCGATTTTTAATGACATAAATTTGGAACTATTCTATTTATAATGATTTTTTTTATAATTATTTTTTAATAAAATTAATATTTTAACTATAGTTATATAATATATAATTTTGGTGTTTGGTTATTATATTTATATTATTTTATTAATTTAATTTTAAAAATAAAAATAATTATATATTAAAATTACAATATTAATATTAGAATAAAGTTAATTTTTAATATAATATTATAAATTATTAAAATTACTTTATAAGTATTAAAGATAAGAAAGTTGAAATAAAAAATCAATCTTAAAAAAGAAATTACAATTACAATAATTTATACTCTTTTTTTTTTTTTAAATTCGTAAGCTATACATTCATAGATAGAGATTTGCAAAAAGTAAATTTAAAAAAACAAACACTCAAAAGCTAAGTCTTCTCTTAGTTAATCGATAGAAATTTACAATAATGTTATTTCTATAAACAAAACTAAATTATTAAAACTTTAATCAAAACAAAACTAAATTATTAAAACTTTAATAGAAAAATATTCATATCCACATATTTTAAAATTTATATTTATGGATTATAATTGATTTAAAGAAAATTAATTAGAATTTATAAATATTTTGAAAGTATATTAGTAAGACATTATAAGTATTCAATAAAAAATATGAAATTTTTTTTTAAATTAAAATTTATAAAAGTAAATTAATATATGAAATGAAACATTTTTTATTTAATATTTATATAATATTATTTTATATTAGCATATATATTTGGTAGTTTCAATTAAATAATTTGAATGACTTCAATTATATTTGGCTAAAATGTAGGCTCTTTGAAGTTTTAAAATAATTCATGTTGAACGAGTCTTATTCGGAGCAATGATATTTTTTGAAAATATGGAATGTGGAATGTTTGGTCCTCATGTCATATTCCAAGCATGAATGTGGGACTCAAGACATAAATAACTAGGGCTTCCAAGAGATTAAACCACCTGCACCCTGAGGCTACCGCGATCCTGCCAAAACTAGTCAAGAGATCAGTAAGCCTAAAACAAGCTTGGACACCTCAAAATTTCTTCACCATTACATTGATGAATTTTCTTGTCTCGACCCACCTGTCGAGGGCTTCCCAGAGATTAAACAACATCCACCCTCAACCCTTGAGAACTTTGCGGAGACCACCTCACTTGGTTCCAATATCTCGAGCAATCCACAACTCAACCCAATAATAGAACCCCATCACACCATGGTTATTGAGAAATGGAAAGCAAGGATGAAACTGATCCTCGAAAGCTTTTTATCATTCAAGTCCCTGTTTTATTCAATTTCCTCTTGTGAAATTTTTTTACCCTTCATCTCATTTTTCTCCTATTTTTCTTTATTTTCATAAATAAATGTCAATTAATACCTCTTTTCCTTTTTCAATTCCTTTGCCAATTTCCTTAACCATAAATAAAATGAAAGTGGCACGATGTTTTGCCCAACATTCAGCTTGGAATACATGTCCCATGACCTTGGTCTTATTTTTCCTTTAATAACTTTATTACATGAACCTTTAACATGAGACTATTACAAGAAATTTGTGTGGACAAGTCAATGTGCAACAAGTTTTGAGCAACATAAGAAATTGCTCACAAATGCATCAATGTTGAGAAATGTAGATCGTGACAAGGATTTTGCAGTATGCATAGATGCCTGCAAAGAAAGACTTAGCAGAGTCTTGATGCAAGAAGGATAGGTATTATGCTATGAGTCAAGGAAATTAAAAGAGCATGAGGTATATTATGTGACTCATGATCTAGAATCATCTACTATCATTCATGGTTTCAAAATGTGAAGGAATTACCTCCTTGGTAGAAAATTTACGCTTATGAAAAACCATTGTGGGCTCAAGTATTTGTTTGAGTAACCCAAGCTGAATGTGAGATAGGCTAGATGGCTAGACACACTAAGTGAGCTCAATTTTTGGATTAAGCACATCAAAGGGATGGAGAATAGAGTTGTTCACACACTTAGTAGAAGGATTAAATAAAATCACTTTGCAGTCATATGCTCTTGCAAATCGGACGTGGTGGAAAGGATAAAAAATGTAGGACAACATGATGAAAAATATCAACGAATGAGAGAAAAGTTGTTACAAGTTAATGAGGATGAGGAATATCACCTCACTTATGACAACCTAATCAAGTTCAAAAAAAGAGTGCATGGGTTGAATAATGAAGGATTGAAGAGGCTCATAATGAAACAGTTTCATGTCAAGCCTTATTCAGGCCATACAGGGTATCGAAAGACCCTTACCACCATTAAAAAATTCTATTATTAGCCAAATATAAAGATAGAAGTGGTTGATATTTTGGGAATGTGAGTAAGTGAAGGTTGAATGGAAGCATCTAGCAAGACTATTCTAGCTGATTCCCATCCTAGAAAGTAAATGGGAGGTAATTTCCATGGACTTTATCACAAAATTTCGAAAAACCTTGAAGAAGCATGATGCAATCATGATTTTTATTCATAGATTGAGCAGGGTATCTTACTTTGTCGTTGTCAAATCCACAAATTTAGACAGTGGGGTGGTTCAAATTTTCATAAACGAAATTGTGAGGTTGCATGGTATCCCCAAGAAAATTCTTTCAAACCAAGATTCTAAGTTCACTTCAATATTTTGGAAGGAACTGTTTGCGATTTTGGGACTGAGTTCGCGTTTATTACAACATATCATCCACAAAAAGATGGAAAAATAGAGAGGACAAATAGGATCCTTGAGGAAATGTTGAGGATGTATGTAGTGCATCATCCTAAGAAGTGGGAGGAGTACCTACCACTTGTGGATTTTGCATACACCAATAGATACCATTTGAGGCATTGCATGGGAGAAGTTGTAATACTGGTATCTGCTACAATGATCTAGTTTGTAGCGTCCTCATTGGGTCTAATATGTTCAAGGAAATGGAGCAGAATATTCAAATCATTAAGCACAATTTGAAAGTGGCACAGGGTAGACATAAAAGCTATGCAATCTAGCATAGGGTGCATAAAGAATTCAATCTTGGGGAACATGTTTATTGAAGAATGAAACCCAAGAATAGTTCCTTAAAAATTGGGTCATGTGCCAAGTTGGCACGACGATACTGTGGGCCTTTAGAGATCCTTGAGAGGATTAGACCAGTGGCTTGCAGGATGGATTTACCTTCATCAGTAAAAGTTCATGGTTTTTACCATGTTTCTTTAGTTAAAAGATATGTGTAGGATTCTAATCATATAATTTATTAGTTTGTGCTACAAGTGGAACTAGAGGGCAAGTTCCAAGAAAAACCATTGTGCATTCTAGAGAAAAGGATTCTCGTGCTCCAAAATCAAGCCATATAACAGTGGAGGGACTTTGGGCCAGAGGAATCCACTTGGGAAATGAATGACTCCATGAGAGAAACATATCCATTTTTTCTTGTTGTATGAAGGAAATGTGTGTGTTCGTAAATCTCGTGTAGAGATGTACATATAAAACTTCATAAGGTAGTATGTGTTTTTATTTGGTTTCTTTGTGTTACATACGAGCAGAAGAACATAAAGGCTGGTGTTCCCTCAAGGGGGAGAGGTTTGTGACAATGCCAACCCAAGTTTCCTCATGAAAATGCAATGTAATATTTCAAAAAATATGTTAAATGGGTGGAGTTAAAATGGGACATAGATTCCAAAGCTGAGGAGGTGGCTTACTTGGGATAGGTGAGGTTTCCTTATGTAGGAAATATGAACTGTTTGGATAACCATCAAACATTGGTTGGTGTGCCTTTAATAAGCTAGTTTTATGAATTAAATTAGCTCAAAAGAGAAGTATGCAGACCCGTGTTGCTCAACGGACACAACAACGAAAAAGGGATAAAATTTTTATCAGGATGAGACATTGCAAGGAAACAAGGATGCAGAAGTAAAAACTTCGTTAGAAAGGAAGGTAGTAGAGGAAAAGGATGGGTTTGACCTCATGAATAATATCATCATTACCACATTCAATCATTCAAGGGACCATGCATTTGGGTAACATTCAACAAGGAATTGTTGAAGAGAAGAGAAGAGAAGACATAAATTTAGTTGACATGCCTGACATGAAGATGGACTCTCCTTAGTGAGGAGAAATGCCTATCGAGCCCTTGTAAAGCCATAGGGCCAAGATGGTTTTCTCTAGATTCCCTTAATGGTGTGAGTCGAGGATTGGGTCGTTGGATTCCTTGAGGGAGGACTTTTGAAGCCTTTCTTGTTGTGATTTTACAGTGGGTTTTGGATTTCCTAGAGTGGGTGGAACCATTGTGTTTATGGTTGGGACTTGGTTCTCTGGATTCCTTATGTTTACTTGGGTTGAGAATAATCTTATGGACTCCTTATGCATTGTTTATCTATTAAGTGACTGGTGGGTGGAGGAAGGAGGTCCTCTAGAGTCCCTATTTCAACTCGAATTTGGTATTTTAATCCTTTGAGCAGGCACCTTAGACTCTGGAACCTAGATCAGGGGTGATAGATATAGGAAAACTTTGGTTGCAACTATCTATGGTCGGGTGGACAATCCTTGTCCCAAACTCAGATGGCTATAAGAGATAAGATAAGTGTTCATTTATACCTGTAATTTTAACGAATGAGTGTTTATTTTTTGTTGAATGATGGTAGCAATAATTGAGTAACACTTGTAATCACTATATTTATATTTCCTTATAATTTGGCTTGAAATAGAGAATCATAGTTACATAAAATGATATATGTTGACTATTAAATTTAAGTTGCATTGAATGGCTTAAAATGCGCATAATTTGCAATGATTAATTAAAAATAAAAGATTCACTAATAAATAATTTTGAAGGTTGTGATTATGTGTTAAATGACTGAATGCACAGAGAAATATATATGTGTGTGTGTGTGTGTGTGTGTGTGTGTGTGTGTGTGTGTGTGTGTGTATCAAAATTAGGGCCATAGGCACTGTGTGTGCAAGCCAATGCATGGGTTGTAGTGTTAATTGGAATGGTCCCTGAGTCACTACAATATGTAGTTAGTCAAGAGAAGCACACACACACAAACACATGCAATGGTGGGGACTGGGATGACATGGAGGACCATTGGGATGCAACGATGGTCTATTTTTTAATATATGTGTGTGTGTGTGTGTGTGTGGTGAGGTTAGGAGACAATGGGAATGAGACTTGGAATAAGGTTGGTGACCTTTGTTAAATAATCCAATCCTTTGATGGACAAAAGATAAAAGATAAAACAAAATATTATTATTATCCCATTGTTCTAGTTGTATGCGAGGAGTTAGATTAATAGTAACACCACTACATAGGGTAAGTTGGGTGTGGTTGTTACACATATATAGAACGAACCCAAAATAGTTCAATCTTCAATTGATGGCCCATAATTTTCATCACTAGCTTCCAATTTTAAATATATATTAAGTAACATTAGAGCAAAAGGCATGCCAAATACAAGTACAAGTTTTATAGTACAATAAAATTATAGGTTTTATACCTTTATAATAAGAAATGAACACAAATATTATTTATATATAGAAAAGTAAACAATGGAAATCATGCATAAATGTCAAATATTTACCATAAAACCCTGTAATCAAGAAAACTATCATGTTTCAAGTCATATCTCTATCATTTTCAATCATTTAAACTATTCATTTACGATATAATATATGGGTTTATGTGGCATAAGAAACCCTAATACATTCACATGGATTGGATTCCTTGATTGGAATTACATTACAATCAATTGAAAAATATTAACTACAAAACGTAAAAAATAATAGGACAAAGAAATACCAAAAACCAAATAAAAGAATTTTCTTAGGAGATCTACACCCATAGCTAGAATAGGAGAGGATTGAACAATCCCCTCCTCTTGCTCCAATGTTAGTGTATAGTTCTTGGGGCCAATTATATGAACAATATAACACATGTATTCTAATGTATTGTATGGTCCAATGCATTCTCCCTCTCTCTCTCTCCCATTGTCTCCTCTTCCATCTCTATCTCTATCTCTATCTCCCTTCCTCCCTACCTATCTCTCTACTTACATATTTGTCTTCTTCCCTCTCTCTCTCTCTCTATCTTTCTTTATATCTATACTTCTCTACTTCTCTCTCACTCTCATCAACTTTGTCATTCTTTCCACCACCTCACCATCACTCTATATATCTCTTGCTCCTCCTCTCTCTCCCTCCTTCACTCAGTTATTCACAACAACGCCCATCTCTCTCTCTCTCTTTTCCACCTTCATTTATGTCTTTCTCGCCCTCCCTCTCTCGTTTTTCTCTCTCCCTTTCATTCCCTCACTATCTCATGATATTCCCCCTCTCTCTCTCTCTCTCTCTCTCTCTCTCTCTCTCTCTCTCTCCCTCTCTCTCTCTCTCTCTCTCTTTCTCTCTCCCATATCACTTTGTCTCTCTATTCCTCCCTCTATCTCTCCTCTCCATATCTATGTCTATCAACCTCCCTCTCTCATTCTCTATACATCTATATTAGATCTCTCTCTCTCTCTCTCTCTCTCTCTCTCTCTCATCTTCTCTCTATATATATATTTATATATATAATATATATTATACTTTTTTATATTTATATCTATATACTTCCTCCTCTTTCTCCTATCTCCAACCTATATATGTTCCCCTCCAACTCTCCTCTCCACATAATCTCTTTCTATATCCACCCCTTTCCCCCTCAATCCTTCCTTGACAACAACACTCCTTTAACTGTTTCTCTTTCTCTCTCCCTTTCACTCCTATTCCCTCACTCTCTTTCTATCTATCTCTTATTTATTTACTCTCTATACCTCACTTCTTCCCTCTCCATCTCCCCCTCTATCTCACTCTACCTTGCTTCTTGTTTCTCTCCTTCTCTCTCCCCCACTCTTTCTTTGTCTTTTCTTCCATTTGTTTGTCCCTCAATATCCCACCTCCATAATTGGCTCTAGTTACCTCCCTCTCTCTTCCTCTCTTTTTCTTTCAATTCCTTACTCTCTCTCTCTCCTCCAACATTCTCTATATGTGTCCCTCTCTCTATCACTTCTTCCCTTTCTCTTTTCCCTCCAACTCTACTACTATCACCACCCCTCCCTTCATCCATCTCTCTCTCTCTCTCTCTCTCTCTCTCTCTCTCCCCTTATGTCTCTCTTTCTCCCCCCTCATTCCACCCCCTTCCTCTAATACTCAATCAATCTCTCCCTTTCTCCCTAAATCCCTCCTACAAAAACCCCCATCCAATTCTCTCTCTCTCTCTCACTCTCTATTATTTTATGCACACCATTTTGATCTATCTACATGTCACTCTTCCTCTATATCTCACCACCTCCTCTCTCTCCCTCTTTATCTCTCTCCCATTCCCCCCCACTCACAATCACTCACTCACCTTCAGTTTTCTCCCTCTCTCTCTCTCTCTCTCTCTCTCTCTCTCTCTCTCTACATCCCTCCTTCAATCCTTCCTTCACAACAAACCCCCTCTAAATTTATATCTCTCTTCCTTTCTTTATTTCCAACAAGCCTCTCTCTCCCTTCTCCATCATCTTTTATATTGTTAACACAATCCAGTCTCCACTCACTCTCTCTCCCTCTCTTTACCCCTCACAGACTCACTCATTATTCCCCACTGATTTTCTCTCTCTATCTTTCTCACATTATCTCCCATGGCCCCTCTAACCCTCCCCCTCTCCTCCTTTCACTCCCATGAAACCCACCTCAACAGTTTCTCATGAGTTAAAGTTCCTACCTAGAAGAATATGTGCATATTCATAGTTGCAGGAACGTGCATCCACCTCTATCACTAAGAAGAGGTGCACATTTTTACCATGAGCAACATATATATGATTTTTTTTTCTTTCTATAATGTGAAGCTTAACTGAGCAATGAGTTTTTTTCTTTGGATATAGAATTGTGATGACAAATTTCATGATTTGGAATATATATATATATATATATATATATATATATATAACAATTTTCAAAATTTTTATAAGTTTGACAAATTTGTTGTCTATGCAAAATTTTAATTTTGTAATTTTTTAAATTGATAGTGCTTACCATTTTTAATATTTTTTTCTCTTGATGTATATAAAAATATAAAAATACATTCCTCTCTTATTTCCACTGTGGTTTTTCTTCGCCCTCTATGAATTGAATAGAAAAAATATATGATGAACTAGAGGACATTAGAACCTACAATCTAAAATGAAAATATTCTTTAACAATGTTAATACCCTTTTAGGTATTAATGCAAGACATTGCATTGAAGGATATAATGACTTTCAAAAGTTGTCAAAAATATAAAACTAGGATTATAAATTTGGAAAAACAGATATGCACAAGAAAAATTTGTTATCACTCTAAAAATTTGAGTAGAAACATTATGTCATTTAGGTACTCAAAGGTTATACTAACATAAACACAAACATTATGTTTTGTATTAAAAATAACATATCATAGTTAGGAAAACTCAAAATTTGATTATATAGGCACACTTTTATAAATAAAATTTATATATCTAAAACACTAATTCATTTTCCTATATTTCATCTTTGGGCACGATCTTCAAACTCGTTGTGTAAATTCCTATGGCCATGCTTCCAATTTGATAGATTGATGATTTTCTAAATGACACTGATAAATCATGAGAAACCATCATTAGTTTCTACCCACCCCTATCATTTGAGAATACACCTATGCCAACTTCCATATTGAAATGAGGATTCCTCTACTTATAAAAATAAAAACTTATAACCAATAAATCCATTACTAGTAGCTAAGATGTGTAGCTATTTTTATTTACAATACTATTTTGATCCAGCGAATAACAAACCTAGGTTACTAGTTGTCATAACTATATATTTTTATGTGTGATATGAGAATCTTCTTGGGCGCATAAAAATATCACTGAAAATTGTGGTTGCGAACCATCTTTCGTCGAAGTGTAGGAAAAGACATGCTTTCTTCCCTATAACGCAAGGAAGGTGAGTGAGGACGTGTTGCCATAAGGAGTCCGAGGTTTCATGACGCCGAACGTCACCGCATTCAAATCAATTCCATTGATTTATATGGATAGGCTACGATATTTTCACATTACCATTATTGAGATATTGTATGATATTTTAAGCTACATAATTAGCTCTCTGTCGATGTATATTTTTTAATTAATTTAATAGTTTTGAATGAATTTTGTTTAAATAAATTCTAATTTTTTTATATTTGTATTATGGATTTGAGTTGTTTTATTTATAGAATTGGTT
>APFE030371030.1:47154-72544 GCA_000404065.3 Pinus taeda | reverse complement strand
GATGAATTCTATAAAAAATATTTAAATTATTATTGAGCTGAGAGGTTTGTTCTATAGCTAATGTTAAGGTTATGTGTAAATATGCTCATTTTTATCTTATACTTGTCATGTGTCCTTATTAAAATAAAAATAAAAGTCAAATATTTTTTAAATAAAAAAATGTAGGCTATAATGAACAAGGAAAAAAATATGTTATGTATGTTTAATTATTTGTCCATATGACCTAATGTAATTTCAAAAAATATATGAATAAGATTTTTAAAATTTATACTTTACAAAAAATATTTTAATACTTGATATATATATATATATATATATATAATATATATATATATATATATATATAATGTTAAAGAAAAATATTGTATAATTTATAAAACAAAATATAGGATGTATACTTAAAAATATATTAATAACAAGAAAATAATTTGAATGTGCATCACTAAAATGGCTCAATACACTTATTATGTAATCCTTGTTTAAGAATACAATTTAAACAATGAAAAATTACACATTATTTTTTGCAATATAAAATAAATTTGCACATGAAAAAATTTAATCCCTCTTAACATGTACTATTATATTTTAGATTCATTTTAACTATATATCAAATTTGAATCTTATTAAAATTCAAAATATCTATAATTTTTTTATTTTTTTTTTGCTGACAAGGGAATTGGCAACTGGGATAGCCTCGCAACTCGCGTAACACGGGGTCGATTCTGGCCGCCGCCACTATAACCCCTGGGAGACTGCGTCCGCCCCTCTCCAGCTCCGGGTTAGTCTGGGGATTTGAACTCGTGACCTTCAATACAGAGCTCGTCTTGCAAACGAACTTCACCGCCATGTGATTACCAACTCGCCTACCCCGTGGGGGTGTCTATAAAATCTTTCACTAATTAAATAAATATTTGAAAAATTATAATTAGATAAAATTTATAAAAGTATTAATTATTCTACCATTTAAATAAAAAAAAAAAAACCATATATTGCGGAAACATTTTAATTATATAGATCCTATTAAATTTAAGAATGTTAATAAAATATTTTATAAGATAAACTCCAAAAATATATGTTTGTGAAATAAATTTATTGGCCTAATATTTAAAATTAATTTGGAATGGATTTAATCGTACCAGGTGGGTGTTTCTCTATAAAGAAATTATAAATTAAAAAGTATTAAGTCAAATCCAACCCTTGTAATCACTCTATTTATATTTCATTGCAATTTGGCTCGAAACAGAGAACCTTGGTTAAAAACAATGATATATGTTGACTATTAAATTTAATTTGCACTAAATGGCTTGAAATGCGCATTAATTGCAATGATCACATAAAAATAAAAGATTCACTATGAATAATTTTGAAGGTGGTGATTGTGTGTTAAATGATTGAATGCACGTATGTATCTATATCTATATCTATATCTATATATTAGAGTTATAGGCATTGTGTGTGCAAGCCAATGCATGGGTTTTAGTTGTTAGTGTCATTGTTTGCATCCTACCATGAGTGATCAAAAATCCTCTTTTCATATCATGTTAAGGGTCCAATTCAGAAATTTTTTATCATTCCACTAGGTCATGCAAAAAAAATCAGTCACTGATGGTAGTCCTAATCCAAAAACATCACTCTTCCCTAAATGTGATTACTTGCTGGCATAGTTTCATATCTTGTTGATTGTACATCATCCATAAAGTTATTTTTATCAAGCAATTTGTATCAGTCTTGAGGTCATTATGACGTCTTGAAATTCAGTCCTTCAAGGTCTCATTAGGTCTTTAGGGTATTTCAAGGTTTCATTAGGTCAATAGGGTTGCCAAGGTTCCATTCCATTTCATAAGACCAGCAAGTAAACGGTGATCAAATAACATCCCTTCACCATGTGAAAATGATTTGTAAAGAGAATTGCTTATTTCATTATGTAATTTTATGTCTTTCAAATGTAATAATTTCACCACCCCAAGCTGTTAAATTAATGTTGTAAAGATGCCACACCATCAAAAGATCAATTTTTCAAAGGAAATAATCAAGTGAAAGGGTAAAGTTTCAAAGGGTTAAGTGCATGCCAAAGGGAGTTGTTTTTTCCAAAGGGTGCCCAAATCATCATTTTCCACAAGCACTAAACCCTAATTTCCTCACCCATTGAGCTAGGGTTGGTTGCGAAATCAGAGACATCTAAGTATATGAGGCATAAGGGAGGTCATTTCAGCGAGTATGAGGCCATTCAAACTCATACACACCATTTCTCCATCATTTTTCAATAAGTCATTCCAAGGGACAAATCAATTGCCACACATAGGGTTGATTTTTCTTAAAACTATGTTTTAGACCAAACAAGGAAGAATTTGACAAAAGTGAGAGAGGTTTTTATCCATAATAGGCCAAGGAAGAAAAAACTTGTTCACGTTTTACACAGGTGTCACGGTTTTAGATAAATTTCAAAAATATAGTTGCCTCAGGAGAGTTGATGCACTTCTGGAGTGACCTTGGGAAAATTAAGCTTTCTCCTAGTTGGAGTGACCAAATGACTTTATTGATGAGTCAAATGATAACTAAACATAGAGAGCTTTCCATTTGGCTATCATGAGCTCAATTTTGAGTTGAGGAAGACCTTCTAAAGTTGTCTGAAACAACACTCTTCATTTTGGTAGCCTCATTCTCCACATTTTGACCATTATTGGGAGATTGAGCTTTTGACAGGGAAAATGAGCTCCAAATTGAAAAATTCAAGATGTGCTGGAAAGTAGACTTGACAATATTTCGAACGAGCTATCCCATGCCAAATTTCGACACCAGGAAGGTCTCTAAAAGTGGCCTGCAAAAAGTGTTACGTGTTCAGGAAGTGGCAATGCGCGTTCAGGAGGTGGCACTGCATGTCTGGGTTGGTGCTGTGCGTTGATAAGAAGGGCCATAAAGCCCTCAAAAAATTCAAGAAACTTCAAAATTTCTCTCTCTTACCTTCATTGCAAGTAAGTTGACCTCCCTCACTTCAGTTTTGGTTTGCAAATCAAACTTTTAAGCATCATATGCCATGGTAAATATGAAACCCTAAATTTTCCCTTAGTATGCCTAAAACCCTAAACCCTCATTGTTCCTCCTATCACCTATCACTACAACTCTAAACTCTCTCCCTATCCATATTTCCCTATCCCTTTATCCTTATTCCATATCATTCCTATTGCTTTATCCCTCTTCCCAAAGGAAAATTTCTCAAACAAAACAAGCCCTCCCTCTCGTTTTTATCATTACTACTCCCTCTTTCATTTTCCAGACCATAAGGTCATCTCCTGTCCCCTCACTCCTAAATCACCCATACTCACTCCTTCCATACCTTCTCTAGAGGTACACATCTTCAAAACTTAGTAAACATGGACAAGGACGACCTTCCAGCAGTGCTCAGGTGAAGACAGATGAAAAGGCCAAAGAGACTAGAGCTACTGAGGTGCCCAGTACCTACATGAAATATTAGAAGGACACAAGGAGATTGTTTGCAGCTAATAACATGGCCTATCATTACAGGACCTGAAACAAGATTTGCAATATGAGGGTCAGGAAGATGAGACTAGGCTAAGGCAGGCTTTGAAAGGAAAAAAGGAGGAGGATAGGCTTAGGATGCTTGCTGAAGCTTCCTTGGCTCATCAAGACACTTGATGATGGTGCTTCTCACCAATTTTGGGAAAGTTTGGAGAAATTTTTGTCATTTGCCAATTTTTGAAATTTGGCGCTGCGATTTTCCTAGGGGAACCTAATGGACAAATGGCTTGCCTTTTTCGATTCAGGGCAGTGAGGACATGCACCCTATGAAGTTTCAAATTTTTTGGAGTAGAACCGAGCCACCAAAAGGTCAAACAAATCCTGAAAATGACCTTTTTGCCACTTTTTAGACACACAGAAGTAGTCTTGGGAGAATCAAGTTTTGAGGGGTCAAATGAGCTCCATATGCCGACATTCTAGGTGTGCTGGAAAGTTGACTTGAAGACCTTTCCAATGAGCTATCTTGGGATCAATTTGGATGTCATTAAGGCCTTCAAAAGGGACTTGAAAGTGGCACTACGCGTTGAGCCAACGACGTTGCGCATAGAGCAAATTTTGCTTAGGATGCCTATTTTTCTAGTTTTTGACTATTGTCATGGATTCTCTCTCATGGTGGATGACTTACTATTGTAAATGATATCATGGATTGTAAATATGATGGTTAAAAAGTTGTAGAGGGTAGATTCATTGCTTCAGGAGTTAGTTTGAAGTCAAGTGAATCAGTTTTTCACTTTTAGAGGCAAGTTGTTGATGATGCCTATATTCTTGTTCCTTGTTTAGTATTAGTTAGATCAGCTCCTCATCTTAGGGATTCGACCCATGAATATGGGAGGAGGTTGAATTATTGTCTATATCTTCTTCTTCTTTCACTTTCTTAGAGGTTGGACTCAGTTGGATGCTTAGAGCTTGATTGTACATCGTTGTAAGAAGTTTGGCAAGGAGATTAATAAGATTTGCAGCTATTTTTATGGGATCCCTGTGGTGTGGAGTTTTAATATAGTTTCTTCTTTTATGATCATTTGGTTACATGTTTTATGTATGCCATCATTCATTCCGTTACTTCTAGTTGAATTTTTTCAAGTTTGATAGGTAGAATACATTGTATCAGTGCTCTACTTTGGGAAATCATTCAACATTTCATGTTTTCTACTGTTTAAGAAGGATCCATGATTGTCACATTCCCTTCTTAGCTCCTCATCAGTCTTAAACACCTAACATCATCAAGCCTAAAGTGTTAAAGCCTATGCCTACCTTTCCCCATAGAACACGTTGCATTTCTGACCTAATTTTCTAGACCTAAATTGCTTAGCTCCTCCTGATCCAGTAAAACCCCTTCAAAATCCAATCAAAACTTCATGCTACTATACCTAGCCTAAAAGAATTTCCCTAATCTAGTCATCTAATTTGAGATCCTTACAGAGAGAGCCCTCTCCTGGCCTAGTAGGGCTAGCTACTTGGCTACGCATGGTTTGTGCTTACCCTGGCTTGCCTCCCTTCAGCATGAGGTTCAATCCAGGTGATACCATAGTGGCGACCATACTGGGAAATGTAGTTTTATGTTGCTCATGCAAAATGTATTAAGTTTAGATCTGAGTGTTGATGGTGGAAAACGATTAGACACCGGAAGGCTGAAATCATTCACCTGGAAACTCCAAATCGGTTTTGAGATCAGATCCAAGGACTCCACTGTAGGATGAACCCGACTAGAAGAAAGATGAAAGGAAAATATGGAAAGATCAGGTATTCAAGTTGGAATTTCATCTAAGACAATACATTCTTTGATATAAATTATTTCTTCTCTTTTCTTGAGAATGTGAAGAAGGCTTTACAAAGTATATTGTATTTGAGAAAATATCCTAGACCTGCATTTGATTCTTTCCATTTGAAGATTGTGAATACAAAATGTTCGCATGCCTTTGATCTTGATCAAGACCCTTCTTTTGAATCTTATGATGACCGTCTTCAAATTGATGAGCCTAAGGAGACCAAGACTAATTATACAACTTTTGTATATACTCCTATACCTTATAAAATTCCAGATAGATACAAGCCATTGATTTTACCTCCTATATCCCATGCTTTCCCTAAAAATCATTACCTATATCTACCAAGATTTGATAGTGAATGTGACAACATCACTGCTGAGAGACATGTACTGAATTTTGTGTCTTTTCTTGACCTTTTTGAAGTTGATGAAGAGGATGTCAGTATTAGGCTTTTTGCTCTTTCCTTGCAAGGCAAAGTCAAGAGTTGGTTCAAAACCCTGCCTCATTCGAGCATCTCAGATTTCCAGCAGTTCATCAAAGTTTTTCTTGACAAGTGAGTGATCAGAAAGAACCCTTTCTTTATTTTAGAAGAGAATAACCAGCTGAAAAGATTTCCAGGGGAGACAGTACAATAGTTTTCTACCAGGCTTAACCAAGTCTATTTTTCGATATCGGTTAATATAAGACCTCCTCCTATATCTTCTCTCTTACACTACCCAGAAGCCTTTGATCCGGAAATGGAGTTTCAACTGACGGAAAGGAACCTTACAACACTTGAAGAGATGAAAAATAGTGCAGTAGATGTAGAGGCTAATTTGTTGATCAGAAGGGAAAAGTTGAAGGAAGAAGAGAGGAAGAACATAGATCCAGAGGAATCGACATCTTCAGAGGTAACATTTGACATTTTGGTAAGTGCAGTGGAAGAGATGATGGAAAAAATCACCACAAGGAATGAGTATGATGTTCAAGACCATGGCTCGCTATTTGAAGAAGAATAAGTGGTTGATCCAAAACATTTTCTTTCTTATCCCAGTTGGCATATATCTGATAATGATTATTTTATAGATCATCTTAGAGAAGAGAGATATGTTGATATGGCATGTATGCTTGATGATGTGTTTTATACTGATGATTTGCCTAAGTTTGATCAGTATGATGATGATTATGTTCTCTAAACAGAAGCTAGTCTTGCAGACAAATCAACAGTTGGTTTGTGGAAGGAGGAAGTTCATTTTCAGCAGCTCGAATACAATGATTAGCCGATGCATATCAACTATGGAAGTGAGGAGGAAAGTGCAGAAAATTTTGAAGTAAGTGAAGGATATTTGCCTCTTTGTTTTACTTCGTTTCATTTCATCATAGACAACTTTCGTGCAATCAGAAATTAGTCATCGATGAGTTTTGATCTGGACCATCTAGAGAGTAATGAAATCCTTTTTCAAGACTTCTCATATCTAGATTTGCAGCTCTCGAATGCCATTGAATGTCAGGTTGCAGATCAAGACTTGGAAGCTGGAACATATGATCAAATGATGCAAGATGATTTTGTACCATTATGTTTTGAATCATTTTAGTTTTTGAAAGGAATTTTGCATAGCATATCTTCAAATGAGCAGCCTGTAGAAAATCATGCAATCTCATTGAAACTAATAGAAAATGGGTTCCAACAGTCTTTTCAAGTTTTTGACGATCCAATAGCTGATGTGCTAGATGATTTCTATAGTCAAAGTACTTCTCCATTAGCTAACTTTGATCTTGAAAAAAGTATTGATACAATCTTGATCCAACAACTGGTTTCTTTGTCATTTTCAGCAGGAGTCTTGTCACAAAGTTCAGATGAAAGTTTGCATTCATGGTATGAGGAGAAGAAAAGTAATCCATTGGATGAGCTAAGTCCCAGTGCACATGAATTTCAAGATCCTCATGCAGTATTTTTGGAGTCTGATAGAGAATCCATATTATTCAATCTAGGAAGATTTGGATCTATTTACAGGTTTTCATGGGATTTGCATTTCAATAGCTCTTTCTTCTTGCTCATAAACAAGCACTTGCGAAGAATTCAAACAACATCCATAATGCTTACTTGGTTGCATTGGTTGTTTCATTTCACTTGATTAGGTGATGAATGGAACAGTTAGCAGAGGTTTTATTGAATAAGCTCCATTTTTAGCATCTTTTCCAGTTGGTCAGTTGTGTTTTAGTATCGAGTCAGTTTTTAGTTGAGTAAAAGTCAGTTTGTGTCGTCAAGTCATCAGTTTTTAGTCATGAATTTCAATTTAAGTTTTTGACTTTATTGGCCCACATGGTTAGGCACTTGGTCTACAGTGTTCTTGACACCTCCAAGGAGATGCCATCCCCAATAAGGCCAATCTTAGTGTCAGTATTTGCATCCTGCCATTAGTGATCAAAAATCCTCTTTTCATATCATTTTAAGGGTTTGATTCAGAAATTTTTTATCATTCCACTAAGGCATGCAAAAAAAATTAGTCACTAATGGTATTCCTAGTCCAAAAACAACACTCTTCCCTAAATGTGATTACTTGCTGGCATAGTTTCATATCTTGTTGATTGTACATCATCCATAAATTTACTTTTATCATGCCATTTGTATTAGTCTTGAGGTCATTATGTCGTCTTGAAATTCAGTCCTTCGAGGTCTCATTAGGTCTTTAGATTTTTTCAAGGTTTCATTAGGTCATCAAGGTTTCCAAGGTTCACCAACAAGTAAAGGGTGATCAAATAAAATCCCTTCACCATGTGAAGATGATTTGTAAAGATAAATGCTTATTTCATTATGTAATTTTATGTCTTTCAAACGTAATAATTTCACCATCCCAAGTTGTTAAATCAATGTTCCAAAGATGCCAGACCATCAAAAGATCAAATTTTCAAAGGAAATAGTCAAGTGAAAGGGTAAAGTTTCAAAGGGTTAAGTGCATGCCAAAGGGAGTTGTTTTTTCCCAAGGGTGCCCAAATCATCATTTTCCATAAGCACTAAACCCTAATTTCCTCACCCATTGAGCTAGGGTTGGCTATGAAATCAGAGACATCTGAGTATATGAGGCATAAGGGAGGTCATTTCAGTGAGTGTGAGGCCATTCCAGCTCATACACATCATGTCTCCATCATTTTTCATTAAGTCATTCCAAGGGACAAATCATTTGCCACACATAGGGCTGGATTTTCTTCAAACTATGTTTGAGACCAAATAGGGAAGAATTTGACCAATGTGAGAGAGTTTTTTGTCCATAATAGGCCAAGGAAGAAAAACCTCCTTCACTTTTTATACAGGTGTCATGGTTTTAGATAAATGTCAAAAAATACAGTTGCCTTAGGAGAGTTGATGCACTTCTAGAGTGACGTTGAGAAAATTAAGCCTTCTCCTAGCTAGAGTGACCAAATGACTTTATTCATGAGTCAAATGATAACTAGACATATAAAGATTTCCAATGAGCTATTATAAGCTCAATTTGGAGTTTAGGAAGACCTCCTAAAGTTGACTGAAACAACACTCTGCATTTTGGCAGCCTCATTCTTCACATTTTGATTAGTCTTGGGAGATTGAACTTTTGATAGAGCAAATGAGCTCCAAATTAAAAAATTTCAAGATGTGCTAAAATTTAGACTCCATAGGCTTTCCAATGAGCTATCCCATGCGAAATTTGGACACAGGGAAGGCCTCCCAAAGTGGCCTGCAAAAAGCGCTATGTGTTCAGGAAATGGCACTGCGCATTCAGGAGGTCGCGATGCGCGTTAGGGTTGGCGCTTTGCGTTGACCCAAAGGGCCATAAAGCCCTCAAAACTTCAAGAAAATTCAAAATTTCTATCTCTTACCTTCATTGCAAGTAAGTTGACCTCCCTCACTTCAGTTTTTGTTTTCAAATCAAACTTTTAAGCATCATTTCCCATGGTAAATATGAAACCCTAAATTTTCCCCTGGTATGCCTAAAACCCTAAACCCTCATTATTCCTCCTATCACATATCACTACAACTCTAAACTCTTTCCCTATCCCTATTTTCCTATCCCTTTATCCCTTTATCCTTATTCCATATCATTCTTATCCCTTTATCCCTCTTTCAAAAGGGCAATTTCTCAAACAAAAGAAGCCCTCCCTCTCATTTTTATCATTCCTACTCCCTCATTCATTTTCCAGCCCATAAGGTCATCTCCCATCCCCTGACTCCTAAATCACCCATACTCACTCCTCCCTTACCTGATCTAGGGGTACACAACTTCAAAACTTAGCAAACATGGACGAGGAAGACCCTACAGCAGTGCTCAGGTGAAGACAGATGAGAAGGCCAAAGAGACTAGAGCTACTAAGGTGCCCGATACCTGCATGACATATTAGAGGGACACAAGGAGATTTTTTGCAGCTGATAACATGGCCTATCATTACAGGACTCGAAACAAGATTTGCAATATGAGGGCCAGGAAGATGAAACTAGGCTAACGCAAGCTTTGAAAGGAAAAAAGGAGGAGGATAGGCTTTGGATGCTTGCTAAAGCATCCTTGGCTCATCAAGACACTTGATGATGGTGCTTCTCACCAATTTTGGGCAAGTTTGGAGAAATTTTTGTCATTTGCCAATTTTTGAAATTCTACACACAGAAAAATGGCCTAGACGCGCAGCGCCACTGGCATTGCACTTATCCTAGGGGCACCCAATGGACAAATGGCTCACATTTTTGGATTCAGGGTAGTGAGGACATGCACCCTAGCAAGTTTCAAAGCTTTTGGAGTAGAACTGGGCCACCAATAGGTCAAAAAACGTCCTAAAAAATGACCTTTCTATCAATTTTTAGACACATAGAAGCAGTCTTCGAAGAATCAAGTTTTGAGGGGCCAAGTGAGCTCCAAATGAAGAAATTATAGGTGTTATAGAAAGTAGACTTTAATATATTTCCAATGAGCTATCATGGGATCAATTTGGATGTCGTGAAGGCCTTCACAAAGGACCTGAAAGTGGCACTACGCGTTGAGCCAGTGGCGCTGCGCGTTGAGCAAATTTTGCTCAAGATGCCTATTTTTCCAGTTTTTGACTATGATTATGGATTCTCTCTCATGGTGGATGATTTACTATTGTAAATGATGCCATGGCTTGTAAATATGATGGCTAAAAAGTTGTAGAGGTTAGATTCATTGCTTTAGGAGTTAGTTTGAAATGAAATGAATCAGTTTTTCACTTTTAGAGGCAAGTTGTTGATGATGCCTATATTCCTGTTCCTTCTTTAGTATCAGTTAAATCAGCTCCTCATCTTAGGGATTTGACCCCTGAAGATGGGAAGAAGGTTGAATGCTTGTCTATATCTTCTTCTTCTTTCTCTTTGTGAGAGGTTGGACTCAGTTGGATGCTTAGAGCTTGATTGTACATCGTTGTCAGTAGTTTGGCAAGGAGATTAATAAGATTTGCAGCTATTTTTATGGGATCCCTATGGTGTGGAGTTTTAGTATAGTTTCTTCTTTTGTGATTATTTTTTTACATGTTTTATGTATGCCATCATTCATTCCATTGCTTCTAGTTGAATGTTTTCAAGTTTGATAGGTAGAATCCATTGTATCAGTGCTTTGCTTTGGGAAATCATTCAACATTTCATGCTTTCTACTATTTAAGAAATATCCATGATTTTCACATGCCCTTCTTAGCTCCTCATCAGTCTTAAACACCTCACATCATCAAGCCTAAAGTGTTGAATCCTATGCCTACCTTGCTCCATAGAACACGCTGCATTTTTAACCTAATTTCTCAGACCTAAACTGCCTAGCTCCTCCTGATCCAGCAAAACCCCTTCAAAATCCAATCAAAACTTCATGCTACTATACCTAGCATAAAATCCTTTCCCTGATCTAGTCATCTAGGCTGAAATCCTTACAGAGAGAGCCCTCTTGCGTCCTAGTAGGGCTAACTACTTGGCTAAGCTTGGTTTGTGGTTGCACTGGCTGGCCTTCCTTCATCTTGAGGTTCAATCCAGGTGATAACAGTAGTGTTAATTGAAAGGGTCCCTAAGTCACTACAAAATGTAGTTAGTGCGGAGAAGCATAGATGAACACACTCACACACGCACACACACATACACACACATATATGCAATGATGGGGACTGGGAGGACGTAGAGGACCATTGGGATGCAACGAGGGTCTAAGTTCTAATATGTGTGTGTGTGTGTGTGTGTGTGTGTGGTGAGGTTAGGAGACTCTTGGAATGAGACTTGGAATAAGATTGGTGACCTTTGTTAAATAATCTAAACATTTGATGGACAAAAGATAAAAGATAAAATAAGATATTCTTACTATCCCATTCTTCTAATTGTACCATTAACACCACTCCATAAGGTAAGTTGGGTGTGGTTGTTACATACATATAAAACAAATCCAAGATAGTTGAATCTTCAAGTGATGGCCCATAATTTTCATCACTAGCTTCCAATTTTAAATATATATTAAGTAACATTAGAACAAAAGGCATGCCAAATACAAGTACAAGTTTTAGAGTACAATAAAATTATAGGTTTTAGAGCTTTATAATAAGAAATGAACACAAATATTATTTATAAATAGAAAACTAAACGATGGAAATCATGCATAAAATTCAAATATTTACTATAAAAACCCGTAATCAATAAAACCATCATGTTCTGAGTCATAACTCTAACATTTTGAGTCATTTAAAGTATTCATTTATGATATAATATATAGGTTTATGTAGCATAAAAAACCCTAATACATTCACATGGATTGCATTCCTTGATTGGAATTACATTACAATCAATTGAAAAATATTAACTACAAAACATAAAAAATAATAGGACAAAGACATACCAAGAGCGACATAAAAGATTTTTCTTAGGAGATCTACACCCATACCTAGAATAGGAGGGAATTGAACAATCCCCTCCTCTTGCTCCCATGTCAGTGTATAGTTCTTAGGGCCAATTATTTGAACAATATAACACATGTATTTTGATGTATTATATGATCCCATGTATTCTCCCTCTCTTTCTCCCATTGTATTCTCCTCCATCTCTATCTCTATCTCCCTCCCTCCCTACCTTTCTCTCTCCATACCTATTTGTCTTCTTCCCCCCCTCCCTCTCTCTCTCTCTCTCTCTCTCTCTCTCTCTCTCAGCCTTTAGCTCTCTTTTTATATCTATACATCTCTACTTCTCTCTCACTCTCATAAACGTTTTCATTCTTCCCACCACCTCACCATCACTCCCTATATCTCTTGCTCCCCCTCTCTCTCCCTCCTTCACTCACTCATTCACAAGAACCCCGATCTCTCTCTCTATCTCTATCTCTCTCTTTTCCACCTTCATCTATGTCTTTATCTCCCTCCCTCTCTCTTTTTTCTTTCTCTCCCCCTTTTATTCCCTCACTATCTCGTGACCTTCAACCCATGATGCTCTCTCTCTCTCTCTCTTCAACTCTCACATCCCACTTTGTCTCTCTCTTCCTCCCTCTATCTCCCCTCTCCATCTCTATGTCTATCACCATCACTCTCTCATTCTCTATACATCTCTCTTAGATCACCCCTGTCTCTCTATATCTATATTTATATCTATATATCTCTCATTCTATCCTACTCCAACTCTATATATGTCTCCCCCCCCAACTCTCTCCACACTCATGTCCTTCTATATCCCTCCCTTTCCCCCTCAATCCTTCCTTGACAACAACACTCCTTCAACTTTTTCTCTTTCTCTCTCCCTTTCACTCTTATTCTCTCACTCTCTTTCTATCTATATCTTATTTCTTTACTCTCTATACCTCACTTCTTCCCTGTCCATCTCCCCCTCTATCTCACTCTACCTCACTTCTTCTCTCTCTCCTTCTCCCCCCTACTCTTTCTCTATCTTTTTTTCCATTTGTTTGTCCTTCAATATCCCACCTCCATAATTGACTCTAGTTACCTCCCTCTCTATTCCTCTCTTTTTCTTTCAATTCCTTACTCTCTCTCTCTCCTCAATCATTCTCTCAATGTGTCCCTCTCTCTATCACTTCTTCCCTTTCTCTTTTCCCTCCATATTTATTTCTATCACCACTCCTCTCTTTATCTCTCTCCCCTTCTATCTCTCTTTCTGCCCCCTCATTCCTCCCCCTTCCTCTAATACTCAATCAATCTCTCCCTTTCTCCATAAATCCCTTCTACAAAAACCCCCATCCAATTCTCTCTCTCTCTTTCTCTCTCTCTATGATTTTATGTCCACCATTTTGATATATCTACATGTCACTCTTCCTCTATATCCCACCACCTCCTCTCTCTCCCTCTTTATCTCTCTATCATACCCCCCCACTCACAATCACTCTCTCTCTCTCTCTCTCTCTACATCCCTCACCCTCCCTCAATCCTTCCTTTACAACAAATCCCCTCCAAATTTATATCTCTATTCCTTTCTCTATTTCCAACAACCCTCTCTCTCCCTTCCCAATCATCTTTTTTATTGCTTGTTATCACTCAGATTTTCCTAGAAGTTGAAAGAAGAGGAAAGGGTCCGAGGTAACCACAAACCAACTTTTGGGTACAGAATCTAGCCAATCTGTACCTAGAGAGGGCTCTCATTTTAATATTTAGCTTTGTTTTATAAGTTTTTAGTCTAGTTATTAGATCTTTGGGATTTTGATTGAATTTTTGGTGAAATTCAATCAGATGGGTATAACTGAATATTTCAGGCCATTGGGCTAATGGAGTTAAAAGAAGATGGCTTAACTGGATTTGGTTTCTTAGTAAAGGATGGCTTCACAGGGCAATATAGCGAAATAGGGAGCAAACGATAACTTGAAAGGATGAGATGGGCTCAAAAGTGAAGAAGGGCAATTAAGGATCCTTCCACATGTCTTGAGAAGAGGGAATTTGGATGATCACCAGTAAAAAGCAATTAAGGATTTATTACTAAATGACTTAAAAGATAAACTAAGAAAAAAGAGCAATTAAGATTTCCTTTCCTATCATAGTTTAGAGCATTAAGAATAAAAACGATTGAAAACAGATTGCACTTAAGCACTTTCTTAATTAAGCTTTTTTGTTTTAATATTCAGATATGGAACATAATTGAAATATTTAAATAAGAAAACAATAACACGAGTTATAAAATACTTATTTGTCTGATGTATTGCACTTGAATCCTATGAAAAGTCCTTTGTATCAATTCTACATCTAGCTAGCCATGTGATATTTGGTCCAACAACACTTTATTCCAAAGTAATCAGTTTTACAGTAATGTCTAAGAATCCACACTCAATACTCTGAATGAGGGAGTATTTATACAAAATTTTACAATAAAATATTTCATAAAAAAGAGAGATATATTCTAGGGTGAGTAACTATAAGTTACATGAAAATACAGACAGATTGTCTCGTAGATAGAAGATAAAGGAAACTGATGGCTTGGTGTCCCTGCTTTTGTGAATGTGCTGGAGGCAGGCCCTAAGATAAGATATCTTGTTGTCTTCCTTATAAATGCATGTTGGTTGTTTTGCTTTTCACTTTCTCACTAATACACTTTGCCCTGTTATGATACTCTTTACCTGTTTGATCTTTGTTCACCCACTTTTACCCTCATTGACTGTAGTAAATAATGCAAATTACTTTTTCACCAAGGATAAATTTACAAAATATCTAGCATTTCTGCCCACCATTTTTTTTGCGGTATTATGGTCCTTTGAAGTTTACTAAGGATTTAGCAGTCTCAGTGTACTTGAAAAGAGTAGGCTGAACTGGAAACAAATGCTTTAACTCATGCTCAACATAGAAAAGGTTCTCTAGACTGTCATAGAGAACTCTGCCTGTAGGCAGTGCCTTTGGTGCTGATGTACTGGTTGATGAACTTGCATGATTATCTGCATATTTATCCAATTTGTCAACATAATCTATATGCCTCATTAATTTATCATTGATAACTAAAGGATTGGGTAGCCATTTGTTCTGCAAAATATTAAACTTCTTCATTAAAGCATTGATTTCCTCTTGCATGTTTTGGCATCTTCTTTCCAAATTTTGCATTAGAGGCCTTTTAGTCAACACCTTCTTGACTTCCAGAATAGTCCCTGTTCTGTCTTCAATGACAATTTCTTCTAGCTGATACTTGTTTTTACTATTCAAAAAATTTATAAGCCTGGTGGCTTCTTTAGGCATCCTTCCTAATTCTTCCTTTGTCCTTCAAATTTCTTCTAGTGCTACCCTTACTAAATCAATCTGTTCAAATATTATTTGTATTGATGGCCAAACATCATTTATTGCCTAAGTGATGTTGCTCCAAAGAATCTTCTTGATGTCTGCCAAGGGCTTGTCAAATGTGAGGTATTTTTCTAATGACTTCACCTTTTGTTCTAACACTTTATTTTCCCTCACCTTTTCTGCAAAATTTATCTTTGAAAGGTCATATCTCTATTCTAAGGTAACATATTTTTCTTTTACCTTTTGCAACTCTCAAACTTAGAGCTTCATCTCCTCCATTGATTTTATCAATTCCTCTGTACTTAGACTTGAAGTTCCTGCTGGTGCTGGTGCTGTATCTGTACTTGTGACTGCTTCAGTTGTGGCCATAGGGATACTGGGTGCCGGAGTTGTTGCCAGTGTTGAAGCGAATGTAGTGGATACCACGGGTATCACATTTAGTGGCTGGGAGGTCGACTCTCCCTGCTTACTTTTGAGTGATCTTTCTAACTCTTGCTCGGTCTCGTCTAGTCGCTCATTAAGTTGTAGGAGAAATTCCATAAGCTCCTCTTCAGACTTCTTCTGAATAATTTCTGCAGTTTGTGGATGTCTGGATGGGGGTAATTTTAGCTGCTTTCTCAAGGCAGCTATGTCTTCATCTTTTTCTTTATTAAGGCTTTTGCAACCTTTACGTCCTTTTGGATTATGTACCAATCCAATTACTAACTCTTTCAAAGATTTAATTTTGTTATCCTTAGCCTATGAGGAGGCTCTCTCTAGTTGTAATTGGGCAGTTGTATTATTTAGAGAATTCTCTAATCTTTGGGCTATAATGGCCTTACCTGTCAAAGTTGAATATATCATTTCTCCTATTTGCCTGTGTAGCTCAATTTGATCCAAGGGATGAATATTTTTGTCCATAACCTCAAAATTGGTTTGAAGATAATCTATATTTGTTTGAGGCTTCAGCACTTTAGGTTTGAAGAGGCTCATTTCTATCTTACACTCCTTGATGTCATAGGCTGACATCAACATGTTTTGATTAATGGGAGCCATTTTTAAGTTTTGATTGTAGACCTGGATTCTTAATGGCTCATTCCTAGCTTTAATATCTTTGAATTTCTTTTTAAATTCAAGATTCTCATTTCTTGGAGGCTTAAAGGATGATACTTCCATGCTCTGTTGTCTCTCCAGCTCCTGCCTCTGTGAGCTAGAAGGTGTCCCACCTGCTAGGAAAGTCTGATGACTGCCTACACCTTCTCTTCTTTGGTTGTCTATGGTTTCTTCAAACATTTCCTCTTCTGAATGAGGATTTAGCCTTTGCCTTTTAGCACCAGGCTGGTCTGATAGGCCATTGGCAGGGGTAGCAAATTTCCTGTCTCTCTTTTTGTTACTTTCCTCATTCAGAGTAGTTTAAAAAATTGCGGGTTCTTCCACATTAACTTGAGCTGGGGGATCCTGTGTTTGAGCCTGCTCTTGAGAATTTTCAGGTTTCTTAGACATGACTGATTATTCTGTTGCTTGGGTGCTATTCTCTGGTCCCTTTCCCTTATATGTCCCTGAGAGTGGTGTGCTGGTATCCTGTGAGTGCCTCTAAGAGGTTTCAGCTATAGAGGCACTGATCTCTGATGCTGACCTTTGAGATGTTTCAAACTGTACCTATCCAAAAGAATCCAGGTCAAGTGTTTTTTCAAGATTCTTCTTCACATTTTCTATATTGACCTGTTTTAGTTTCCACTAAGGTACTTTCCCTCCATTCATCCATATTGGCAAATTTTTCAATATCTACAATTCTGTGATGTATGTAAGGTGATAGTCTATTTTTCATCCTTCTATCACAAATGAAGCTATGGGGATCATAAGGAAACCAAATGAAACTTTTGTGTAGTTTAAGTTGATCTTCTAGAATTTTCTCTGCTTCCTTCCTGGTGTTGCAGATGAAAGGGCCTAGTTTGTTCTTGATTCTAAGTTGTGCTTTCTTTTTGGCTTTGTGGAAATGAACCAATTCTGAATTTATCATTTGTCTAAAATATTCCAATACAAACAGTCTCATTGGAACATATCTGGGCAACTTGAATGGGGAAAACTCACATCCATATATTATGATTTTTGTATGGTTCTGGTATAAATACCAACCACCCACTTTGTGTTGTTTGGAGAGCTAAAGGATCTTCTTAATGTCACCACTGATTCTAGGAGGTGAAACCCCTGTTAAAAAGGTAGTAGTTGGATGGACAAACTGATCAATGAACTCATTATAGGAGTAAGGGTTGGATGGACATTTATGAAAGATGGAAGTCCAAAAGATGATAAACCTTGGATTACCCTTGGTATCTAGTTTTATGATAGGAAATGGGAAATTATTTGACTGATAATAAAGCATGAGGTGATATATGAAGGTGGTATATTTAAAAACCCTTTCATTCTCCAGTCTTATGAATTGGTCATGAATTTTATTAGCAATAAATGAGGCATAATCATACTTAATAGCAGGAGGTTGGACAGGGGCAAAGATAGACATCAATACTAGGGTTAACTCATCTACATACTCACTAGTGTTGAATCCCATAACTGCAAATATCATATCAGCAATGAGTTTAACCATATCAGTGAAGAAAACTGACCCATAAGGAGGAGGACTTGTGGTCTGATATTCATCTTGTATAAAAGTTTCACGAAGACGATTAAGTTCAGCTGGGGACATTTTGGTAGATTCTTCAAGTAAATTTACGATTGAAATAAGAGTGAGGGGTCGACCTGAGTGAAATTGGAGTATTTCATTGATTGACTCAACAGTGATTGGGAAAATGACTGTTTGGTTGGGAGACATAACTGCTCTGCTGATGGGGTCATAGTTGGCATGGCATTGATGGGTTATATCTGGAAAAACATGGATAGAGGGAAGAAAATATATGGGAAGATTGGATTCCGACAATCCTATGACATCACGACCATTCAAGTAGTTACCTCTACATTGGCAAAAGACTTTGAGGGGATTTTTATCAGTGGTAGTGACTAAGTCTTCTATCTGGAAGCCCTTATTTGCGAGAGGCATATAGTATAAATCTCGATGAGGAGCATTGATGGGTGCAACATTCAAAGCTACTGGGGTTTCCATTTCTGGTTCTTGTGGATTCAGAAAGAGAACTGAGGTTTTCCTTGTGAAATGGGCAAAGCAAAGGGTTTGGGGAACTTTAAATGACGAAAGTAATAACTAAATTATAATGAATTTGGGCCCTTTTCATCAATTTACAATGGAAAACAAGTATTTACAGGGTTTTTATCGGGAATTAGGTTAATACCTATTTTTCTGGGGAATGAACAATGAAATGCAAGTATTGGATATTGCTAAAGTGCTTAAGGCTACGTCGGCTGCGAAGTCTAGAGCAGGTTGGCGGCTGAAAGCTTAAACTGGTTGACCTCGACGTCTTTGCATGGGCATACAGGTTTGTAGGACAAAAATAGTGAAAATGACTTATTTGTTTTATATACAAATTCAAAGTTGGCGGGCTTTAGAATTCAGACTAGTGACATTAGCAACAAAACGACATGATGTTTTTTCATTTATGGGAGGGTGGTAAATGGTTTCATATCGCATTGCTTATGGCGAAAGGTGGTATTTTGCATTGGGCCAGCGATTCCATAGAAAAAGCGACGCATGGCAAGGTACTGTGCACAAAGCCTCTTTGTGATCGAACACTAATGTGTGATCACAAAGGGTCGTGCGAAATGCATTGTGGCCATCGGATGTCAAGGGCTTGATCGGATGGTGGTCGGGGGGTATGAAGTGACATGGATTTAGTGCAGGCGGGTCCCGATATAATTAAGTATTATTTAATTACATCAGGGGCGGCGGGATTGGTTGATGAGATTATTAATTAACCATGAGGGTTAAATAATCTCATTTTGATGTCGCAGGGGGGGGGTGGGGGGTTAAGGCTATTAATTAGTTTCTAATTAAGTAATTAATTCCATATTAAAATGTGTTATGGTTATAATTAACTCGGGGCTGGATATATAGTATTTCGGGATTATTATACAGTTACAATAATACGAGAACGGGTCAATTTTATAAGGGATTTATAAATTAATACAAGTTAATATTTAATATGACATTATGAAATGAAATCACTAAGTATAAAACGTTTTATGTGTGTATACAAACTTAGGCATAAAGTGAAAAAGGGTTTTTATGGAAAATATTGTAATTTTCCTGGGTAAAATAAGATTTTACTTAGGAAAAACTTATGAAAGGGAATGAATGATTTTTATGGATGATTTAAGGACTTAGGCCTTATAAATTATTGGGCCGAGGGTCCAGTCCCTTCAAAATTCAGAGAAATGCTCTGAGCTGCTTTAACTTTGTAAATGCCTTTAGTACTTAGGGGAAGTTAGTGAAACTTAAGGGGAAAATGGATAGGGAAATTAATTAATCTGACTTTGTTTCTTTGATGGGTTGTATCCAATGTGAGTTATGCTTTGTCCAAGTGATGAAAACAAAATACTTAAGCATTTAAACTTAACCATTCACCACACATTTATTCTACAACCATCATCTACTTACCTTACCTACTTTATCCTAACATTTTCATTTCTTTATTAGGGTGCACTTAAACTGGCAAACCCTTTTCTAACTTTCTTTTCTTTTACATAATGATATTTATCTAAATCAACACTTATTACATCCAAGGGCTTAGAGTAGACTTTTGAGCTCCTTTTTTACTCTACCTATCTACTTATCTGCCAAGATTACACTGTTTGGTCAGATATTTGTTCTATGTTTCTATAACATGAAATTGAAAAATGAATTAGACAAGTTTGAACTATTTGACTATTCATGAATTGTGGCATAGGTGACAAACTGCACACAATTTTTATTACACAAAAGTAAAAAGTAGTGCCATTTAGACTTGCACACTTTCTTGGTCTTTCTTTTGGTTGGGGTTCATTTTATTTCAATTTTTTGACCATCTTTTATTCTTTTTACCCTTTGATTTTTCTTTTAGGGCATACCCTCTTTACATTTTTTAAATTTTTTGATTTTTTGAAAATATGGAAAACCTTTGCAACAAGAAAAAGTATGAACATATTACATGGCTCATCAAGTCAATCATGACATATGACACCTATTGGTATAGGGGCCTAACATTGCTAACATCATTAAGTCTCCACTTACTCTCTCTCCCTCTCTTTACCCCTCACACACCCACTCGTTATTCCCCATTGCCTTTCTCTCTCTATCTTTCTCACATTATCTCCCATGGCCCATTTATCCCTCCCCCTCTCTCCCTCTCACTCCCATCAAACACACCTCAACAGTTTATCATGTGTTAAATGTAATACCTAGAAGAATATGTGCATATTCATAGTTGTAGGAACATGCATGCACCTCTATCACTAAGAAGAGCCACACATTTTTAGCATGAGCAACATATATATGTTTTTTTCTATGATGGGAATCTTAGCTAAGCGATGAGTCGTTTTCTTTGGATATAGATTTGTGATGACAAATTTCATGATTTGGGATATATATATATATATATATATTCTCATTTTTTTATAAGTTTGACAAATTTGTTGTCTATGCAAAATTTTATTTTTTAATTTTTTAAATTGATACCACTTACCATTTTTAATATGGTTTTCTCTTCATGTTTATAAAAATATTAAAATGCATTCCTCTCTTATTTCCACTATGGTTTTTCTTCGCCCTCTATGATTTGAATAGAAAAAATATATGATGAACTAGAGGACATTGGGACCCACAATCTAAAATGAAAATATTCTTTGACAATGTTAATACCCTTTTAGGTTGTATTAATTTAAGGCATTGCATTTGAAGGATATAATGGCTTTCATAATTTGTCAAAAATATAAATTAGGATTATAAATTTGGAAAAACAGATATGCACAAGAAAAATTTGTTATCACTCTAAAAATTTTCGTAGAAAGATTATGTCATTTAGGACTCAAAGGTTATACTAGCATAAACACAAACATTATGTTTTGTATTAAAAATAACATATCATAGTTAGGAAAACTCAAAATTTGATCATATAGGGACACTTTTATAAATAAAAGTTATATATCTAAAACACTAATTCATTTTCCTATATTTCACCTTTGGACACCATCTTCAAACTCATTGTGTAAATTCCTTTGATCATGCTTCCAATTTTATAAGTTGATGATTTTTTGAATGAAATTGATAGATCATGAGAGACCCTCATTACCTTCTAACCACCCCTATCATTTGAGTCTACACATATGCCGACTTCCATATTGAAATGATGATTCCTCTACTCATAAAAAAAAACATATAACCAATGAATCCATTACTAGTGCCTAGGATGTGTAGCCATTTCTTTTTACAATACTATTTTGATATAGTCAGTAACAAACTTTAGGTTACTAGTTGACATAACTATATTTTTCTTTTTTGGTCAAGTAAGAATGGAGCCATCAATTAACGAAAAAAACAAGATTACATATGGTACACGTCTTTACAAGTGTAAAGACTAGCAAAAGGCAGACCCGTTGATGAAAAACCAATAATGGTGTCAACAAAACTAAAAACATTACACAAAAAAACAAATTTAGACTCTTTAACCCCTTCTCGGCATATTTCCCATTGCATTTTCTGCAAGCCGTCAATAGTTTATGCTTTCAAAATGTGAGAGTTAACCTCCACCATTTGATCCACCCTTTGATCTGACAGTCCAAAGTCCATCGTAACATTGCTAACCTCGGCACATCGCATATCGCAAAACTGGGTTTATCGCTCACCAGACTCATTTACTGAATGCGATTTGCGATTAAATCTCCACCATTAATCTAGTTCTAGATCTGATGGTTGACGTAACATCGCAATAGGACCTTGCGCACCCCATAACCACTGCCCAAAGCCGATATAGAAAATGACCCATGGTTTATAAAACTTCAGGTCCGCAAGCCGCCAACACTTGATACCTGTGAAAAGTGAGATTTAACTGCCACCGTTCATTCAACTCTTTGATTTGACGGTCCATAATCCATCGCAGCATCGCAACCTTGGCACATCGCACCTCGCAATATTACAACCTTGGCACATCGCAATATCACAATATCGCAATATCGCAAAACTGGGTTTAACATTGACCTGACTCTTTAACTGAATGTGATTTGTGATTAAAACTCCACCGTCAATCTGGTTCTTGATCTGATGGTTGTCGCAACATCGCATTGGGAACCTAAGCTGGAATAGATTATGAACCTTTGTCCATAAAACTTCAGGTCCATCTTAGACTTAACCTTTGACCACTTTAGCACTCGATATCCAATTGATGGCAGATGCGCTTAAAACTTACAGTCTATGGCCATTCAATTAGCACATGGGTTACAAATAGCTGAACCCTCATAGTTACATGAGACATCATCGTTTGGAATTAAGATTGATGGTCAATATTTAATGTGGCACTTCAACCAGGCTCAAGCCCTTCCACCCTCTCCTAGTCCCACTAATATTTTCCACCTTATATGTCTGTTGATCTTACATGATCTAATACCTCTTGTGCATCATTATTTCACTGCTTAGTCCTTCTCTTCACTGTGGGTTTATGTCGTTCCTTCAACTCCCGCTAGTCTTCCTCCTGCTCATTATTTATGGTTTGGAGATACGCCATGTCTTTTGTTGCCTGTCGTTGACAATCATCATGTAGTTTACTAGAGGGTAAAGACTCCCAGTCGTACTGAATATAGCTTTCCTTACATAGCACCCTTTCATTTTCCAAATGATCGGCTAACATATTGGCTTTTCTTCACACATGAACAAAGCTGACGGTTCTCAGGGTTCACAAGTGGGAATGAATACGCTGAAAGACCTGCGAGAGCCTCCATTGTTTTGACACTTTTCCAGGGGCCATTCCATTCCACATTTTCTTGGACGCATTAATAACCAATTCAGAGTCAGCTTCAATCATGGCGTTATGTAAATTTGACCCGATTAGGATTTCCAGGCACTGCTCTAAGGTCATGAGCTCTGCCATGTTATTAGTGGCAATCCCCAAATGATTATGAAAGATATCCTTTATGCGCCCTTGCTCATCTCTTATTACACCGCCAAATGCAACCATGCCTGGGTTGCCCTTAGAGGCCCCGTCTATATTGATTTTCCAAAAACCATGAGGAGGAGGCTGCCACATATCTTTACCAGCAGTTGTTTTTCTCACACCCTTGATAGTTCGTTGGGGAACTAGAGAATGGAGACCCAATTTAAGTGGTATGCAAGCATCCTGGGGTGAAGGAGGGTCCTCAGGAATTTTCCACATAAGGGATCCTACTGTATCTTTGAGCTGTCGTAAAATTTGGACAATGATGTTCTGGGTCCAGCCTATTTTGTTCTTGAAAATCCTGCCATTACGTTCCTTCCAGACATCCCAGATGATAAAGCCTAGAACCAGAGTCCAAGCCTTGTTAATTATTTGATTACCTCAGAAGTCTTTCCTCCAATTATTTAAAGTGTTGGTAATGTTGATTCTGCCCCTGTCAGGTTTCCTAAAGACTGAGGTCACCCAATCCCATAGGGTAGATGTGAAGGGACAAAGGTTTAGTAAATGTTCCATCATCTCCTCTTGTAGGCCACACAGATGGCATTTGGATGGGCCAACAAAGCCCCTTTTCAGAAGATTCTCCCATGTGAGAATTTTCTTTTGGTGAAATAACCACATAAACAACTTGATTTTCATCCATTGTGAGTTTTGCCAAAGGTCATTCCAAACTTGATTAGGGTTTGGATAATCGAAACCTAGGGCCATGCGGTTAGCTTCTTTTAGGTTGAAGGTGTCTTCGGTGTTTCGACCCCATCTCAGTTGGTTAGATGAGGATGACACCAAAATCTTCCTCTACTCCAAGTCAGAAGCAAGAGACTCCACTTGGGCCTTCAAAGGACTCTCTTCACTATAACCAAGATTCTTCCACACTCTCCATTTACCATTGTTCCTTGCCTAATCCTAGAACTCACTTACCATAAGTAAACCTTTGTTGTTAGTGTCATTTTTTAGAGTAGTTAGTCCTTACCTAAACAAATTTGGTTCCTGCTGCTAGTTTTCCTCCTAAAACCATGCAAGGTTCCCATCTCGGATTTCCCAAAAAATATGCTTCTAGACAATGGATTTATTCTCCCAAGAAAGGTTCCAAATGTGGGAGCCCTTGATGAGACCATGTCATGCGGAAAGAGTTATTTTTGCTGACAAAACTAACCTCCCTAGGAGCCTAAGACTCTCTAGTGACAAACAAGACAATTAAGAGAAATCCTTCTCTAAACATGCATTATCATAGGAGAAACCAAGTGTGTTTTCGATCCTACCTGAAGTCCAACGCTATTGTAGTAGTCTAGCTTCGTCGATCCAGATGAGCTCCTCCTTCACTTCGAAACCTGCATACACTAACAATCAAACGATTACATAACACCTGAATATCTCATAGAACAAAACATATTCAACATATAGACCAAGGAGTATATGAAACAATTCATTAATAACAAATCATTGAGAAGAATGGACTTATTTGTATTAAGGAAACAAAAGAAACCATTACAACCCGAGCCTTGGTGTTGTGCAATTTCCTCCCAGGGTCCAGCAAGAGTTTTCCTCTACTTTGACAAACTCACCCACTTCCAAATGAAACAAGAAAGGATGGTAATCTCTCCTCACAAGCTTCTACAAGGAAGTCCTAATTCCAGCAGCATCTACCCTTTGGAATGTTCAGCTTTCAACCTCCCCTCCTCTGGTCCAATGCCTGTATTTTATAGTGTTCTAGAGGAAGTTAATCAGGTCCAACATCAATGGGATACTCCCCTCTTTTGGATGGGGTAGTTCCTCTCTTGATGGGATAAGTTCCTCTTTCATAGGGATGCATGAACCATTTGGAGGCGCTCAATACACGTCAAACAATCT